>JASGAT010396988.1:0-32493 GCA_030220025.1 Chelon auratus | reverse complement strand
TGTCATCTTGGAATATGCCCGTGAACATCAGGGAAGAAAACATCCATTGATGGAATAACCTGGTCATTCAGTATATTCAGGTAGTCAGCTGACCTCATTCTTTGAGCAACATCATAATGTTGCTGAACCTAGACCTGAGCAACTGCAGCAACCCCAGATCATAGCACTGCCCCCACAGGCTTGTACAGTAGACACTAGGCATGATGGGTGCATCACTTCATCTGCCTCTCTTCTTACCCTAATGCCCCCATCACTCTGGAACAGGGTAAATCTGGACTCATTAGACCACATGACCTTCTTCCATTGCTCCAGAGTCCAATCTTTATGCTCCCTAGCCAACTGAAGCCTTTTTTTTTCAGTTAGCCTCACTGATTAGTGGTTTTCTTAAGGCAACACAGCTGTTCAGTCCCAATCTCTTGAGTTCCCTTCACATTGTACATGTGGAAATGTTCTTACTTTCACTATTAAACATAGCCCTGAGTTCTACTGTTGTTTCTCTTCAATTTATTCAAGTCCCTGAAACTAACTAGATTACAGAGGGGATAATCATTGCTAGACTGACCGTATGTTTACCTGCCATCCCTGTTTCTCACATGGCACATTGTCAACCGAAACAGAATTATGCCTCCCTCCCTCCTTCGAGCTCGGCGCTCAGAGAGATTGTATTAGTTTCAAGACGTTTGTCGTTTTCACCTCCTTCACAGCTCCTCGTGGTAAACTAAAACACTTCAGCTGATAATCCATGTTAATTTTGAGCTCAGAGGCTCATGATACATCCATCTGTTCTACCTGCTGTTGGCGGGGTTTTACGTGATTGAGTCGTACAACAGTGATGTAATATCGCGAACCGCTCGCAGCATCCATCCTGGATGTCAGCTGAGTGCAAAAGGCTTGAAGGTACCTGCTTTGGCGTCTCTTGTGACAGAGAGACCTGCAGAGCACCCGACTCAGGGATTTGCCCCAGGCTGTAAATAACCGCAGATCCAGATTACTCAGCCACTGCAGCCTAGTCATGGCTGCGTTACCCTCCCCCCAACCCCCGCGACCGGTGCTTCTCAATCCCATATCAGTCGCCGTTTCCACTCTGAGCACAGCAGAGGGAATCCCTGCCCTCTCTTAACCTTTCTCGGGGCATGTGTCAGAACTGCAGCTCCATTGTCAACCGATCACAATGCATTCGGTTTATGCAAATGACTGGAAACCGGTCTGTCCAGCCTGCTTGTACTGAAGGGCCAGAACTGTAGCTGCATGAGCAAAACTGTATTTTAATCCGAGTGAGAAAGAGTTACGGGAATTGGGTTGTGGAGAAGCGAGAACTGATTCATATCTGTGATGAGTCACCATCTGAACGTGCTTTCTTATTGTGTATTTGCACGCCTTCTAGGACTTAATTGCTTTGTAAGCGGTGCAGTAAGTTGTTTGTTCTGTGCGTTGCAGGGAGTGCTGGAAAGTTTCCTGGGTACGGCCCTGACGGGAGCAGTGTTCTGCCTGCTGTCCGGTCAGCCCCTGACCATCCTCAGCAGCACGGGCCCGGTGCTGGTCTTCGAAAGGCTCCTCTTCACCTTCAGCAAGTGAGTAGCCGCCGCTGATGAGCCGTGCTCAAGTGAATGAATAAAAAAAGCGAGGGTGAAACTGAGTTCATGAAGCAGTAGCCTGGGAGATATTTATCCCCAAAGGACAAATGCTGTTTTTGTGTTTACAGAGACACCATTCTTGCGCCCCCCTCCGTGCTAAAACGAAAAAAGAAACTGCAAAAAATTAAAATAGATAATTGGGATTTAGTAGTAGGATGGCAATTTTGAATGATAAGTTGTTTATTTGAACAATAGCTGACGGGAACTTTTTGTGCTGTACTGTAAATCCCATGGCAGTAACACTTTGTTCAGGGTGCTGTTGCCAGCAGATTGTTAATTTCCCTCGTGTTTCTGCCACCGGCTTCCTGTCCCGATTTACTTGAGGACAGGAGCTGCTCTGGAACCAGATGCAGGAGAAAATAAAACGAGTACACCCATCAGCCACAAGATTAAAACTACTGACAGGAGAAGTGAATGACACTGACGATCTTGTCACAATTCAGTGTTCTGCTGGGAAACTTTTGGACCTGGCATTCATTCATTCATTCATTCATGTGGATGTTACTTAGACATGTAGCACCCACCTGGACCAGACCAGACCAGGCAAGCCCCACTCCTTGGTAGCAGCTGCCATCCAAAGCAGGATGCAGGCACACACACAAAAACGGTTTAGGGACAACATCTCAAGATGTTGACCTGGCCTCCAAATTCACTGGATCCCAAACTGATCAAGTATCTGTGGGATGATCCACAATAGAGGCCCCTCCCCTCCACCCATCTCTGATGAGTCGCAGCTGTTTTGGAGGCACAAGAGAGACCTACACAATGCTAGGTCATAATGTTATGCCTGATCAGTGTACATTAGTACTATTGAGGGGGGGGGGTAAATGTGTGCATATTAAACATGTCTTTAAACAACAGCTGGAGGGTATTAAATGCTTACTCCACCCTCCTCCTCCTGCTGCACTCTCCTCCGTCTGGCGTTACCAAACACCACGCTGACTGTGTTCCGTTATTAATAATTAATTCTCATTTAATTTTACACTGTGAGCGAAGTATTTTGTGGCGTCTGTCCCCTGCAAATGTTTCCACGCGTCAAGTAAACGGTTGTCAATGAGAGTCTACATGCAGCTGCTGCTGAATAAACTGTCTATACCATAACACCTAGCCATCTGGAGAAAACGCCTTCAAAATCAATATCGAAAAAAGATCCCAGAACATAACTAATATTGACATTTAAACGAAAAAAAAAAAAAAAAATAGGATCAGGTTAGACAGGAGTCACTGATGTGAGCCTTCACGTTGGAAGGAATATACTTGTTCACGCCGTCCCAACGTTTACCCTCTTCCCTCAGAGACAACGGGTTCGACTACCTCGAGTTCCGGCTGTGGATCGGCCTGTGGTCAGGCGTGTTCTGCCTGCTGCTGGTCGCCACCGACGCCAGCTTCCTGGTGCAGTACTTCACGCGCTTCACCGAGGAGGGCTTCTCCGCGCTCATCAGCTTCATCTTCATCTACGACGCCTTCAAGAAGATGATCAAGCTGGCCCACTACAACCCCATCAACTCCGACTACGACCCCAACCTCGTCACTCAGTACGACTGCCACTGCGTGCCCGGTACGTGCCTCGGCCTTTTTCCGCTTTTGCCGCGCCAGATTACGGGAAATTGAGATTTTTGGCTGCTGACAAGGCTACATGCTTGGGTTGTGTTTGCACTGGAAATAATAAATGATACAGTTACATGTAAGCCTGTAGATACTGCTGTTTACTTTCTCAGCAGGGCTTTCAGTTTGTGTGTGTGGTGTGATTTGACACAGATTTCAAATGGCTTCTTTGATACTGCAAGTATCAGCAGTATTCTCATCTGGTTGATTAGATTCCATTGTTTCTCTTTAGGAGTTAACGCGTCAGAAGTCCTTGATATCACTGCTTGGACAAACAGTACGGACATGGTACGTAGTGTCCTTGTCTTCATTCATTTTTTTTTCTTTTCTCCAAACGTTGTTGCTAAATGTGAAATCAACTTGTTTGTTTGTTTGCTCTCCAGCCAGCGAACGCTACCTGGGCGTCCCTGACCAAGAAGCAGTGCACGAAATTCGGGGGGGAGCTCGTCGGAGAAAACTGCGGCTTCGTGCCTGACATCACCCTGATGTCCTTCATCTTGTTCTTCGGGACCTACACCTGCTCCATGGGTCTGAAGAAGTTCAAGACAAGTCGCTTCTTCCCCACCACAGTGAGTGACGGCACGGCACATGTTTGCGGCTTTATCGACAATTTCAAAATTAGAGCCAGCGCCGTGTAGAGCAAAGAAGTCACGAGGCTCAATCTCAGATTCTGCAACTATTCCTTTTCCCCTTTTCTACAGAAGTGTTGCTTTGCTTGTAATACGGGCAGGAATATGGTGTGATATAGACCTTATTTGCATATTGCCGCAGATACCCATCAATGCACGTCTTGCAGAGTAAGCCTGCAGCCGATCGTGCTCGTTTATGTAATCTGTGGCTTTTAAAACCACTGCAGAAAGCTGCAGCGCTTCCTGCTCTGCTCTGCTCTGCTGGGCGAGGGTCCCGAGGACGAACTCTTGCGAGCAAATGTTCCCTCTCCGGTTGTTCTGTAACACAAATAGGAAGCAAACATAAACACACACACTTAAACTGATGGTTTTGTGAGCTAGATTGAGAAGAATGTGCAGACTGGGGCCACGCAACAGATGCTGGTTGAGATAAAGACATCACACTAGATAGCAGACATTGGGGAGTGTGTGTAGATAAGTGGTGCAGAAATATACAGAGCAACACTCCCAACTTAAAACGGGAGTCGGGCACAGAAATTCATGGCATGGGGAATCTAGACACTGGATGGAGTTATTAGAATCCATCTGAATGTTGTGGTTAGCTACCGACCTTTTCTATTGTCATGAATATCCAGTGATTTTTAACTGCTTAAACTGGTTAGGTGCCACCAGTGACTGTTTACATATAACAAATGTATAAGTGAAAGCGCAAACTTGGCAAGATAATGCCTTCCGTTGTTTTTTTTTTTTTTCCCCCTCTATCAATATGCTGTTTAACAGGATTTCTTTTTTGTCAAACACACAAAGAAAGTTGTCAAAGACACCGTCAAACCTGCTCCGCCTGTGTCTTCCTTGTAGGTGAGGAAGCTTATTAGCGACTTTGCAATCATCCTGACCATCTTCTTGTTCTGCGGCGTGGACGCCTTTGTCGGTGTGGACACTCCGAAGCTCATAGTGCCAAGTGAATTCAAGGTACATATTTTTTTTAAAAACTCTCTGTGCACTGAGTGGCACTGGTCAGCCAGGTGCAGTTTCCTCTGATTACACAGATAATGATGCATGTTTCTGCTAGAAAGCCTCTTAATTCTTTAACATCCAAGCATAAAGCTTCCTTTGTAGCCTGCCCCGCTCTGATACATATTACTTGAAACTAAGATGCAGTCATTCTTGGAGATTGCTAGGCTTAAGTGTTCCTCAGCTGGCAACCCCCTGACATCCAACCCTCGGTAGTGGAGTAGGAGCTGGTACAACTTGATTATAGGTGATGTGAGAACACGGTCTTATGGCTGCAAGTACAGAGCCAGCATTGTCTGACCACAAAGTCTTAATTCACAGGATTCTGTCGTGTGTAATACTGCACCAGTCATTTCTGCTCGAGACTGAAGCAACCGCTTCAAATTGGGTATTTTGGCTTATTTTAGCGGGTGCTTTTTGCAGTTCTATATTTACGACGTCGTCCACGTGCAGGAATCTGGACTGCGCGCGTTCAGAAGCGGCGTATCTGTGTATATTTAACGGTCTTCTTCCTTCTAATTTTGTCTAGCCCACGAGTCCACTGAGGGGCTGGTTTATTCCTCCTTTTGGAGGAAACCCTTGGTGGGTGTACCTGGCGGCTGCACTTCCTGCTCTGCTGGTCACCATCCTGATATTTATGGACCAGCAGATCACCGCTGTGATTGTCAACAGGAAAGAACACAAACTCAAGGTTGGTGCTGCAGCTCAAGGATTCTTTAAGATAAGAAATAAGAAAATAATGGGTCGTAACTAGGATTTAAACGAAGTTTGAAGTCTGAATTTGTTTTTTGCCAGACCAGACCAGGAATGGCTGGAAATCTGCAATTGGAAAACCTAAATCTTCATTCACAATGTGCACCAATCAGCCACAACATTATAACCACTGACAGGAGAAGTAAATAACATTGACTATATTGTGACAATTCAGAGTTCTGCTGGGAAACTTTTGGACCTGGCATTTATTAATGTGGATGTTACATAGACATGTAGCACCCACCTAGACCAGACCAGGCACCCCCACCCCATAGCAATGACACTCCTTGATGGCAGCAGCAGGATGCAGCCTGACAAAGACACACGCACAAAAACACTTTAGGAACAACTTAAAAAAAAAAGCACAAAGAACACCACAAAGTGTTCCCTCGATCCCACATTGATCAAGTATCTGTGGGATGATCCGCAGAGGCCCCTCCCCTCAACCCATAGGACCCAAAGGCCCCCCACTAATAACATCCTGTTACCAGACACCACAGGACACCCTCTGAAGGTCCATGTCCATTCTCTCAGGAGTCACAACTGTTTTGGAGGCACAAGGGAGACCTACCCGGTAATAGGAAGGTGGTTGTAATGTTATGCCTGATCGGTGTAACCTCACTGTTCTCTGTTGTATCCATAGCCATTCTCACCATTTCTCTACAGCTCATAACTACAGTACCACAAGATCATAAAATCACTTCCATGCCTGGAAAAATCATCTTCCAACAATGTCCTTTTGATGCATTCATCAGCCGAATATACTGGTTCTCTGTGATGATCTCCTCTCTCGTGTTTTAAACTAATTTCCCCATGCACTCTTCCGCCTTCTGTACTCTCCTCGCAGAAAGGGGCAGGCTACCACTTGGACCTGTTCTGGGTGGCCGTCCTGATGATAATCTGCTCTTTCATGGGCCTGCCGTGGTACGTGGCCGCCACCGTCATCTCCATCGCCCACATTGATTCTCTGAAAATGGAGACCAAGACGTCAGCCCCCGGGGAGCAGCCCAAATTCCTGGGTGTCCGGTGAGTTGACGCAGCTGCTGTTGCCATCATTCAAACGTTAAATGATTTTTAACATTATTGGTCCGGAGAGTTTTTTTTTTTATTATTCAGTGTTAGTATTTGGTTGTGTTCGTTTTATTTTATACACCCAGGTATAAATACATCTCCTAGCTGGGGGTTATGAGGCAGATTAACAGTTTTTAAAATCATGACCCTGTGCGTAGAAGGTGTGCCAAAAGTTAATATGCAAACAAAAGGCAAAATTACACATGCCAAAAAATAAGATTACCTGCACCCGTATGCACTTTTCCCCTATTATAAGTCACAGTTTGAAAATATGTGCAAGCGAACAAGCTTAAGTCTTGGCGATCAGGAAGGAAAGAACATTAAAAAAAGTGTGAAACTAGGCTTTTCCCCTTTCCCTCCTTTGACTACGACTATGTGTGGATGTGTAAATAGAATAAGTGAACTGAGAATGAAAAGGAAATAGATTTGTCAGTACCGTGGAAAAAAGCTATTCTGGTTAGCAAGTCTGTAAAGATTGTGCATCATGGATTTGTATAGCTGATGACAATGATTTCCTTGATGTTTCGGTTGTGAATCATTCATGTATTATGCTCATTGTTTTTATGAACCTTTGCACCTTTCACACCCTCTTTTGTGCATATGCAAACATTACAAATGTGGCTGTGGTTACTCAAGATTTAGTGTTTTTAAGAAGTTTGGTTGTAGATGCCGTGCCGTCTAATGGAAAATTAATCATGCGTACTTCCTTTTGTCCCCCAATCCAGGGAACAAAGAGTCACCGGTATCTTTGTGTTCCTCCTGACGGGACTCTCCGTCTTCATGGCCCCTATCCTCAAGGTAGCGCTCCTACTTGCTAATTCTTCCGTGGAAATGTGGATTACTGTCCGCCTCTTTTAGGACAAACTGCTGTCAGCCCTTTCAAATTTGAAATAATTTCAAATCTTTTACTCATCCGATTAGGAACTCCCCTTGCCGAAGTAATACGATGTGAAATAAGCATGTTCGATCGGGGCTTAAGCTCCAATTGCCTTCTTCAGTTTCCATTCCCTCATTAAGCTGCCAAACCAAAAAAAAAAAGTGAAGTCACTGAGTGGATGAGTGGAGATGGTTTGAGCTGCTACTCCCTCTTGTGGACATTTTGTATAATGCTCATCTTGGCCTCAATACATTTTCCTTTCCACACAATACTATAATGACGTGAAGAAACGCTGATCCTGCCTCAGTTGCCTTCTCATATTTCACATGTATTCATGGCTCAAATATTGAATATTCATTCAAATTCTGTCCTGCCTTACCACGCTATAGTTCTCCACTGCTTTAAAGCTGATGTAGGACACTGGCTAATACTAACACCGTCATCAACGGCAGCCAGGTCACTTGGTCACATTGATGTGTCCGCTAAAAATACCTTCTTAGAAAAGCAGCTTGTGGGCTATTTTAAACTAATCTCAATAGATATCCATTCTCGTTATTCCTAAGGAGTTCCAACACATTTAAGTACCTCTAATTGTCCTTGTTATAAGTTTTCTTTTGAACTTAACTGAGGAAATAACGATGTCAGTTACACGTGATATATTAATACCTTTTTATTGTACTCTCTGTCTTTCAGTTCATTCCCATGCCAGTGCTCTATGGTGTGTTCCTCTACATGGGTGTAGCGTCACTCAATGGTGTCCAGGTGAGTCAGTCTGGCCTGTCTGCTAATTGTCTGCTAACTGGAGCATGAAATACATTTATTATTACAGTGCTTTACAGAACTGGACAACTGATGAATATGTGTAGAAACTAATTTTCAAGGTGCATTAAACTTCCAACAAATCAAATGCGATTTAAATTAAAATTCCAAACACCTGATGAACAACACATGAATGGGGATGCTAATGTTGGCTTAACCATGTCTGGTGACCTTTCACAACATGTAAACAAAGCTGCTGGTGTCAAGCTAGCAGCTAAGGCACAAACTGCACAGATGGCTGCCACTGGCTTGGTAGAAACCAGGACAAACTCTGTGGGCAAAACAAGCAGCGGCTAGCTAGCAACTTATACAAAATGCATAGCTACAAAGCTACCCATGGCTAGCTAGTGACCATGACAAACAATGTAAACTATTGCCAGTTTTGCTCAGATGCTAGATGTATCAAAAACTAGCTGTGGTAACACATCCTCCGCAACATATGAGTGAAGCTAATTGTCGCTAGCTAGCAGGTCAAACACAAAATGTGGTTAGCCAGCAGTGGCTGAGACAAACAATGTGAGGGAAGCCAATGGCTTGCTAGCAGCACAGCAATCAATGGCTAGCAAGAAGCTAATACAAAGTATGACAGTAGAACTAGCTATAGGTAGCTAGCAGCTAGGACACAAAATGTAGAGGCTGTGTTAAACATTAGCTCGTCACTGGTAGTACAACATGTAAACAAAGCTACTGGTGGCTAGCTAGCAGCTAGGGCACAAAATGTAGAGGCTATGTCAATCATTAGCCATACACTGGTAGTTTGTATAACAAAGCTACTGGTGGCTAGCTAGCAGCTTAAACAAAACAAAAATTTGGCTAGTAGCTACTGGTGGAGGTTAACCATCTCCCCACACTTCTAGCCTGTGTGTCTTGTGAAAAATGCTTCAAAGGCAGAAACACAAAACTGAAATAAACCCGCTAACGAGCTGCTAAGATTGCAAACAAGCAGACTTGTTGAAGTTTATTTTGCAGTTGGTAGCATATTAACATTAAGTACTGGTACCAAAAAGTAACCACACTGTTGTGATTTGTAACTGATCTGTACGTGCCTCTCAGTATATTGGTCAGTATATTGACCATAAAGATAATAACTCGTACGAAACTGAATATGGCTGCATCGTCTTACATACACTGCAGCATCGTTTCTTGACCTTTCTGTCTGTTTTGTCAGTTCATGGATCGCCTGCAGCTACTCCTAATGCCCGCCAAGCACCAGCCCGACCTGATCTACCTGCGGCACGTCCCCCAGAGACGCATCCACCTCTTCACCTTCATCCAGGTCCTGTGCTTGGCCCTCCTCTGGATCCTCAAGTCCACCGTGGCTGCCATCATTTTCCCTGTCATGGTGAGAGAAACAGCCAATGTTTCTTAACAGAAAAAGCGCAGAGGTCGATATTTGGGGCGGGAAAAATAAATGGCTTTTCTGCTTTTTTATTTATTTTATTTATTTTTTATTATAGATTTTGGCTTTGGTCGCTGTCCGCAAGGCCATGGACTACGTGTTCTCCCAGCACGACCTCGGCTACCTGGATGACGTCATCCCGGAGAAAGACAAGAAGAAGAAAGAGGACGAGAAGAAGAAGAAAAACAAGAAGAAGGGAAGCATCGACAGTGAAATCGACTTTGTGAGTAAACAACGCTTGCCGTGGTACCTTCTCACGTGTCCATTGTTCCTGGAGTAGATCCTCACCTTAAAAAACAAAACAAAAAAACACTCTCCATGTTAATGTTCTCCCTCCGTCCTCCCACAGTCTGACTACCCCTACCATGAAAATGTCCCCACTATAAAAATCTCTATGGATATGATGGAACAGGAGCCCATGTTGGGGGATAAATCTTTGGATAGTGAGTACTAGCCAGGGTCTGCTTTGCTGTAGCTGCAACGGCTGCTTGAACTTTCCTTCGAAACTTGATGCTCACACTTTTCCTCCTACATTATCCCTTTTGCATGTACCTTTTAGAACATGCGTACCTCCAAATATCTAAAGGCAGCTCTGATCTGCTTGCTGTCTTTTACGTTTTTCCTACTGCTCCTATTTAAAACGTATGACTAGTGTTTGAAGAATGTTTCTAACGTTTATTTTGTTTTTGCTTTTTCTTCCAGGACATTCGCAAACTTTCCTTAACCCGCATTCACCGTGCTGAGCACTACTTTGAGCCGCCCACTGTGGCCGAGTAAGTAGCACGCGTGCCAGCTGGCATTCTCATCACCTACTGCTTCTTCATCTTCTGCACAAGTAATTAATGCCGTATGATATTTTTTTTCTTTTTTTCTTTATTTTTTGACTCGCGTTTCCTTTGTGTCTCTTGCCCATTCAGTCTTGACAAAGGCTCGTACTTTAAAGGTTTGCCTCAGATTCGAATAGGCCTGGGCTCTGAGGATAACGGTTTCTACTGGAAGAAGGGCTCTGAAACTGATCTGTGAAAGACTTGTCCAAAGATGAAGCACGACACATGCAAACATAGCCATCCTCTTTTGTGCTATAGCGCCACTTCATAACTGTATGCTTTTTTTGTGTGTGTGTGTGTTCCTCATGTGAGGATTTAAATCCCAATTGCTGGAAGTACTTAACAGTGAAACCCTTTTGATGGTACTGAATTTTAAGATTTGAATGTTCACCTAGCAGAAAACCAAAAAAGGGCTACACAGGCTCATCTGAATGCAGTTTTTATGGGACATTATGTGTATGCTAATAATTTATCAAGGATTTAAACAAAAAAGAGGATTGTAGAATAACCATAGCTTTATACTATAGCACATATTAGGAGGACTTTCCCGCTGTTTTCATAGATTTCTTTTAGTACAGTTTTTATTTCCAAGGTTTTAAGTCATAACTACTGGAATCTTGAGATTCAGCCAGAGCGGAGGTACTTGCGTTTGGGGGCGAACAAAGGGGTGTCCTCCTTTACTTGTAGTGAACAAAAGGGCTACAAAAGGTCATCTATGCACAGTCACAAGCGGACCTTAATCTCGTATTTATGGACGTATTAATTATTTATCATGCATCCGTGTAAGGCTGCGTGTTCACAAACACATCCAGAAGATCATGTTTGTTCCGGGTTTCTTTATACCACCCGTACCCTTTTTTTCTGTATTTATTATATTTAAACGCACAGCAAATTAACTTGCTGGTTGAATTTTAAGTACGGCTTCACCGTTTTAACGCCGCCCCGTGTCTGTGGAAAATCTGAGGTATGCTCTCTGTGGTTCTGTTTCCACTTCTGTCTTTTCCCTGTTTTAAGGAGTTATAGATGTTTTAAACCTGTATGTAGCTCTACCTCTTATTTTCTGTAGGTGCCAGGCATTATAAATATATATATATATACACATATATGAATAACATCTATCACGCAATGATTCGTGATCAAACACTGATTTTATTTTTTAAACTGGCACTGCGTGAGATCTCTGGCGCCTTGCTTTCCTTTCTCGTGTTTTGTTCGTTCGTCGCCGCAGCGAAATCGTTTTGCAATGTTTCAAAGGGCTACTCCAATGCGAAAAGCTTTTATTTCAACGACCAGAATTTGGTGTTGTCTTTTAAAAACATCTTGGTGTTTTCAAATGCCGACGCCTGAGGGCCGAGAAGTATTTTAACCTCACGAACGCAGTTCAGTGTCACTCGACCATCGGCTCGGCCCCGAAAGACTGTGTATTTAAAATGTGATCATATTCAAAAGCTATTAATGTGATAAATTCTCAGTCTTCGAATACATTTTGTGTTTTGTTTTGTTTTTTGTCAATGCAAATCAACAATTTAATCACTGTGAGAGAAAATATATCGTGACTTCCTGTCTGGGAGGAACTACTGCTTTGTCTGAGACGCAATGCATTATTATAAACTGCATTCAAACACGGTTTGATGGTGAAGTAAATGCAAGAATCTGTAGTCGAATGACATGATCATGGTGTTTCTTTTTGCTGATTGAATTATACAATCTAATATATTGTGCATATCTGAGTGTAGTGAATCTCAATCAATTGAAAAATCCGGAAAAGGACACACACGGGCCGTCTCGTAGAGCAAATAGGGGGCTTTAGTTCGCGCTTTCTCAATGGAGCCGATGCGCTGTCATAATGTGAAGCACAAGACTGTTAAGGGTGATTCAGAAGCCTCGTTGTCTTCCACTCTCTTCTGTGATGTCTGTATATCTTGACCTTTTTTTTTTTTTTTTGACTCTCGAGTTTGTGATTCTGCAATCAGTGTAATATTTTTGATGTTCAAAACTCTGACACCAATTTTATACAATCATCTTATGTGCTCAAATAACCGTCAGTTACTCAGAAGGAAGAAAATGTCAGTGTTTTCTTTTTTTTCTTTTTTTTTTATGAAGTAGTGTTTTAAATGAGCAATAAAACCAAAAATGATTCTTAAATATGATTGTTGTGTCGTGTTTTTTTTTATTACTATAAAAGTTTGCAGAAATTTTGTGTGTTTTACTTAAATATGTCTTTTCCAACCAAAGAGCTCTGCTTTTTCTTTGTCTGCAACACTTCCATCGTGACTCCGCTGTATTATCCCCAGTCTTCAGATAATGATTACCACAAAGTTTGATCACTTTATATCCTCTGTCACCAGCTGAAAGTTTCTCCTGACGAGCCAATTAAGGTCAAACAAGTTAATAAAATCCATGACAAGCTTTTAAACATCACAAAACTGAAAGAAGTACTAATTTCCTTTTGTCATTTTTATACCATTTGCCTGCAGCAAGACTAATGATGTCTTTTTGCTGCAGGAGTCAGAATAAAAATCATGAAAACGTGAACTTTAATGTAATAATGCTAAGACCTAGGAGTGTTGACCGACTGGATATGCATACTGTACAACAGAAAAGCCAATTAAGGGATTTCAAAGTATTCAGAGAGCCTGTACGATGTTATTCAGTAAATTTAATGCATGGCATGGAGCATTTTGAAAGGGATGCACTGAGTTTAGGGTCAGAGCTAAGCTGCAGATACCACATCGCATCAGTGCTCAGCCTGACAGCACAGATAAAACGGGAAGGCTGCATATTTTCCGCGATCATAGGACTTGGTTCGACTGTAATGACACAAATTGGCTCATTACCATGACTTCACTGTGCTCTTTTCATTGCCAAGAGGAAAGATGTGTAATAATTAAGTTCTGCTCTGGTGCTGGAGAGAACATCTATTTTTTTGTTTTTTCTGCTCTGGTTACTGGATGAGCTGAATGTGAGTGATCCTCATTATCAAAGCTGGATTATCAGACGAAGAATGTGGCACAGCGTCCGGGAAAAACATCCTGAAACTTAACGCTGTGGCACAATTGTTCTCTCAGCTGTCTCATTGTGATTACAGGATACGCAGCACTTTATTAAACGGTTTCAGCAAATACACATAAATATTTATGGTGTAAAATCAGCGCCATGCTGTGGCTCAAGGGGGCAGTAGCGCCTTGGAGGTGGAAAAGACAAACCTAAACAGGAAAACATGATAAAGATCAGCTCAAAACTGAGTCGATTATACAGAGACTGTCGAGGCTAAACTGCGTCTGCATTAGTGTATTTGTGATTCATGTTTGGGGTTTGCATTCTCAGCACAAATATGTGCGCATGGGGGCCACCATCTGCACCTCTAGTGATCTAAACTTATAAAACGCTTATTGATCAGCTGCCAGCATTAGTATCATGTCATCACATTTGTATGTCTAACAAATTAGCTTTTTATTCTCTCGTCTCTAACTGTGTTTCATCTGCTTCCGTTCTGTCTCTCGCTAATTAGCTGCTAATGCAAAAGGAGCTCAGGTTTCAGTCATATAAGTGTGACGTGCAACCACACCTGCAGGGTAGTGTGGTCAGATCAGCAGTTGCGGCCTCATGAAAAGTATTAAGTTGACGATGTTAAAACCTGCAGTTCAGACGAGGATTCAAAGAGAGATTCTACGTCTGGTTTCTCAGTTTCAGCTCTCTTAATGAACTGACAGTACACCCGCTGGCTCTCGGCACACGCTGTACATCCATCCCATGACACGGCCTCAGAGGTTCCTAACAATGTCCTGTGATTGCTTGTCCAGCTCGCTGTGTCATTTCTCAGTCAAGAGGAGTTTACCCTCCGGGCATCACGCAGTTCAGCTGGATCACGCTGTCATGAGTTATTTTCATTTTTCCCCACCCTTAAATAAAATGTATTACGTCCAATAGGGTCAAGAATTGTATTTATTTTATTAGCGGCCTCTATACTCGCTTTATGATTAAACTGATGGATTTATTCACGTCACGTTGCGCCTGCTAATTAATAATCCACTGTTCTAACTCTCAAGTGCTGCAGCAGCAGCAGGCGGCGCGACGCTGGTCCACAGCACAAAGTGTGCAGAACGGACTCAAGTGGCTTAACTCAGTGTGTGATCTGTTGACGGCAAGAGCGCCATGCAATTATGCCACCATTACAACGTGTAAAGGAAAACAAACGCATTGCCGGGACAAGTTAGAGCCAAATGTAACGTGTGAAAGAAGCATGTTACAATTAGTCCTCATAAAACGAGGAGAGGGACTTTTGGGGCGACAGTTTAATAATACGGCAAACGGAGCAGGAAACACCGCTGCAGCAGATTTTCTTTATTTCTGACACATGAAACCTGTAATTATTGTTCTATTTAAACTCACAATGGAGCAAGTTGTTAACCCAGATGTTGATAGTAATTTCCAGTTGTAGGATCTTGAGAAAACAAACTGAGGTCATTATACACCGATCAGCCACAGCATTAAAAGCACTGACAGGACAAGTGAATAACATTGACCATCTTGTGACGATTCAGTGTTCTGCTAGGAAACATTTGGACCTGACATTCATTCATTCATTCATTCATTCATTCATGTGGATGTTACTTAGACATGTAGCACCCACCTAGACCAGACCAGACACGCCCACCCCATAGCAATGACACTCCTTGATGGCAGCAGCCATCCCCAGCAGGATGCAGCCTGACACAGACACACACACAAAAACGCTTTAGGAACAAAAAAACATGAAGAACAACACAAGGTGTTGACCTGGCCTGATCCACAGAGGCCCCTCCCCTCAACCCATAGGACCCAAAAGCCCCCCCTAACAACATTCATTTGCCACCACAGGACACCCTCAGAAGGCCCATGTCCATTCTCTGATGAGTCACAACTGTTTTGGAGGCACTAGGGAGACCTACACAATATTATCATAATGATATGCCTGATCGGTGTAGACTAGAGATTGATTTTAGCTGTGGAAATTAAGGAAGAATACATACAAATTTGCAGTGCTTGCCTAGTATTTTCATTTAACGTTCTTCCTCAACATTTCAGATGGAAATACTCTTCACTCCCTCGTATTCATTTAACATCCACAGCTACTAGTTAGAAGTTAAACATTTTCAAACAGATGGTCAGCTCATCAATTATAATTAAACTATTCACCAGGAGCTGCAGCAACATGTCATTCAGTGATAATAAAATGCAACACCGGTCCACAACAGCTAGATGTTCATTGACAGTCGCACCCACACTCATCCATTTCCACGCATGCCTGCATGCTCATAAGTTTACGTACTTTGTGAAATATGTTGCAAAACCTTTCTTTCATTCAGGGTCAGTGGTCTTTTTAAATTCTAATGACAAGTTGAACCACCTAAGCGGCCCTGATCAAAAGCACCCTTGGTGTTTTGGCCTGGGGCGGCACAGTGGTGTGGTGGTTAGCACTGATGCCTCACAGCAAGAAGATTCTGGGTCTGAATCCATTGGCCAGTTGAGGCCTTTCTGTGTTGCATGTTCTCCCTGTGTCTGCGTGGGTTCTCTCCAGGTTCTCCAGCTTCCTCCCACCGTCCAAAGACATGCTGGTTAGGTTCATTGGTGATTCTAAATTGGCCGTAGGTGTGAGTGTGAATGGTTGACCTGGGTGTATCCCGCCTCTCATCCAATGACGGCTGGGATAGGCTCCAGCCTCCCCGCAACCCTCCAGAGGATAAGCGCTTACAGCAAATGAATGACTGAATGTCCACACCTGTCACCTGTTTGCATGTAATTAGTGTCTGTGTGTATAAAATGTCAGCGAGTCTTGACAGACGCCTGCACATTTCATCTAGTGCTGGAAAAAAAAAAGTGGGGGAAAGCACAAGAACTGTCAAAAGACTTGTGAGAAGAGGTAGATGAACTTTAAAAAACAGCAAAAGGGATATAAAAAGATGGCCAAACATTTGAGAATGCCAATCAGTAGTGTTCCAACTCTGATGAAGAAGGGGAAAATAAGGGGAATAAGGGATACCAAGCCACCGTCAACAAAAAGTTCAGTCAAAACTTCCACGAACAATATACACAGATCAGGCTTCTTTAAAGGAAAGTGGTGGCTGTTCCATAAACATTAAGAACTTCATGGTCGAGTTGCCAGAAGAAAGCCATTACCACGCCAATTGCACAAAACGGCCTGTCCAGATTATGCTGAACAGACTCAAAGCTTCTGGAACAAAATCATTTGGAGTGATGAGACTAATATTGATGTTTATAGTCTCAACCATAAAAGTAATCATGAAAAGTACACTCTCCCTACTGCGACGCATGGAAGTGGGTCACTGATGTTTTGAGGGTTCATGAGCTACAGAGGGATGGGGAATTCGGTCAAAATTAATGGCAAGATGAAATACTGGAGGACGATTTGCACTCATCAGCCCAGAAGCTGCACAGGGGACACACTTGGGCTTTCCAACATGACGAGGATCCAAAACACAAGGCCAAGTCAACTGACTTTAAGATCATTGAGCCATTCTGGGGAGATCTCAAATGTGCAGCAATGTGAAGCTTTTTGGCGAGAAGAATGGGTAGCTTTACCATCTGAGAAAATAAAGTGCCTCATCCACAACTGTGTCACGCAAGCCGTCTTTGATGCTAAAGGAAGCAATACACAAAATTAAGAACTAATCGTGAGGTTATGCTTCTGTGTCAATTTGACGCTGTAGCTACGGCAACAGCACAAGAGCCTTCGCAGACCTTAACTCTGTAGCCTGACGTGCACCTCCCCATAAATGTAACCATGCGTCACGGCGACACAAAAGCTGTGATTGGACCACTTGGTAATAGCGTATTATTCGGCTGCTTCTCCATCTCTGCAGTTTTCGAATTGATCGTTTTGGATCAATAAAGATGGAAAACACATCAATGGAAGGTTAACTGAGGAGCCTCAAAGGTACAAACATTTGTACGACTTGTCTTCTGTGAAATTTCAGCGAATGTTTCAGTTGCCATTGTTGAAAGTGAACCAGGAAGTACAAAGTGAACCAGGAAGTAAAAACAAAATTAACCAGACTGACAAAAAAGACACAGCGTTTGGGTGGAGTTTTTACAGTGTGAGCCGGACTCCACAAGTATAAATGCCTCGCACCATCATAGGCTGTGTACGTAGGTTACGGTGTCTAGTCCCGCAGAGGCCATTTGGTAGTGTTGTGTGTAAGCTGAGCGGGATGGTTCAAGGGATATCTGTATCTGTCACTCTAGTGGCCATAGCTGTTGACCAGTAAGGGCTATTATGCAGTTACTGCTAATTGTGAGCTTGTTCAGATGTGTGTTTTCATTCTAAAGGACTTCCAGGAAGTAGAAAGTGAACCAGGAAGTAGAAACAAAATTAACCCGACTGACATAAAAGACACAGCGTCGACTAGCATTTGGGTGGCGTTTTGACTGCGCAAGTATAAATGCGTACGTAGGTTACGGTGTCTAGTCCCACAGAGGTATAAACCACACTTATGCATGGGACCATCTCAGTATTTTCTCTGTTATTCATTATTCACAGATTTTAATTTTTTTTAGATACCATGGAGTTTAGTCTGAATCATATTCAAAATAAATGAAATTAAAAACACATTCTTTGAGAGTATGTAAACTTATGAGCACAACTGTAATTATTATTCCCCAAATACTGTCTGACAATGAGAAACATCTTATCCCCTGTAGCGTGAATCACATTTGGTGGACTGTTTCTTGTCCCACTGTCTTGGAGGTTGGTCCAACTTTATCTCACAGTATGTCCAGGACTTACTTTATCTGAGATTGCAATTATCTGAAATGGGGAGTTGTCATCTTACGCAGCTTACCTGGGTTGTCCAGGCTATAAAAGCTGGCATGTGTTCAATATCTCTGTCACATATCAAATATTTGTTTTTGCACATTCACAGCACACACGACACACGCTATTTTGTTTCTTGCATTGCTGACGTCGCCAACTTCCACTTTCCATTTGTGTTGCTTCAGTTTGAGTTAGTTTAAGTAACGCTCTTGTGCATACAGTAGGCTACTTCACTTTGCGTGGAAGCACTCTCACATATTGGCAATCTATGAAAGGTCATCTTCACCGAGAGAAAGCAAAAGTTGGGCCACTTTTGTGTCCACGGTCGTTGATCAAGGCTGCGGATGTTTTTTTTAAAAATCAATCTGCAATGGATACTGTGAGACTAGTATGTCTCTTCTTCCTAAATATCCATATTTTCATTTTTTTTTCAATCGCTGTTTACCATCTTTCTCTTACTGTCTGAAATATCTGAAAAAAAAGCAGCGAGGAACCATTCTATAAATATAAACAATAGATGATGGGTGGTATTAAGGCATATATAGAATTGCGTGTCGACCCCCAACAGAGGTAATCTCTGAGACAGTTAATTGTATATATATATATATATATATATATATATATAACTTACCTGCATGCAAGATATAGGTATATACTGTATATATTCAGCAGTTCACACAAGATGTAAGCACAATATTTTGTGTTTCAAGAAGTTCTCAATGATCTAGGCTGCAGCTGATACAAGGCTGTGCCTTTTAAGAGGTGCACAAATGGACGGATAATGACTGTGGGTTTGGTTTCAGGGTTTTGACTCTGAGGTTAAATTTGAAAAGGCCTTTTAGAATCACAAACAAAACAGCTGTCCTTCACCCCAGAAACACTGATAGGCTAATGCATGTGTTTTCCTTTCACCAGCGGAGAGGACTGGTGAACCCTGGAATTGCTCACTTGTTCCAGCAAAGAGAAAGAAACGACTGCGCCACAACAATGACAGTTAGGAAGCTTTGTGGAAAGAGAACGAGTAGATGAGTGAAGAATGGGAATGACGGAGAGGCTGGACATGAAGGTCTCAGGCTCGTCCAGAATCCTTGAAGTTGGCGGGGGTTCTGTCCCAGGTGGTAGCTGACCGAGCAGACTATGGTCCCCAGATGGTGTTTGAAATAAGAAGAAAAGCGAAAGAGGGGAGATAGGATGAATGGATGCGGAAAGAGAGTGGATAAAGGTAGGGTAGGAGGATAAATAAATAAATGGATGAGAGGAGGAGGGTGAGTGTAAAGGTAGGAGGATGAATGGATGAGCAATACCCGGGAAGGTCTAATGAACAGGGGCAAAGAGTGGGACCTAAATGCAGGACACACACAAGGATGGGTTCCGGATAGAGCAGAATGAATCCAAATGAAGTGAAACAAAAGACGATCCAACAAAGTAGAAGCCCAAGTGTTTAAATTTAATTAATCCAATGAAAGATAAACCAAAAACTCGAACATAGGGAACACAGATGAGTAAACATCTCACCACAGGTACAGGCATGACAGAAGAACTGACATAAGGGACTATATAAACAACAAATACAAGGATAAGAAGAAAACAGTCACATATTATACCTCCAGACTATCACACCATACTAATTTATTTATTTCCTTAAAAATTTAGAGGTCCAGCATCGATCACCGCTCCCGCAGAGGTCAGTCACGTGAAAGGGAATTGATGACTTTATGGGAATTCCGATTTTGTCGGCAGTAGTTTTAACCGAAGGAGACGTTAACGTAGTAAATGAAGCAGAAATGTAGCCTGGAAGGACGAGTGAAGGCGGCCGTGGAAGGAAAAGGGAGTGCTCGTCAATGGCAGAAAGCCTTGGGAAGGAAGAGAAGCAATATATCATTATTGGATCACTTAACGGATAATTTGTCCTTAAATTTCAATGGTTTCAAACCGCTCACTCAATCTTGATATCAAACAACCCTGAAAGTGCTGCCCTGATGAACCGTATGTTTCCTGTCTCTCACCCGTCTATAACCTGAGAATAGCCACAGTTTTGACAGGATTAGCGCTAACGGCGTTTTACTCCATGTGTTAATTAAGCACACTGAAAGCAGCTTGAAGGGTTCCTCCAACGCTCACAGTAATGACTGCTTGTTGCCTTCTCCCTTCTCTCTCCTCAAATCAAAGTCGGCATTCAATCACGTGAAGCGCCTCATGTTCCTCCTCAACTTGCCACACACTGGCGAGATCTCACCTTGCACCTCGCGTCTTCCCTCTTGGACGTCTTGCAGTCTGGTGTGCTTTGTTAGGGCTTCCTGCACAACATGTGCATGTGCAGTAAACCCATTTGAAAACGCTGCTTTAAGTTTGCACTAGCTCCCGTGGACCACATCCCATTTTCTCCATCTAATGGTGTGAAGAGGGGGTAGCAAAAGGTGAGATCTGACTTACGCAGGCAGACCTGAGAAGTGCAGAGATCACTGGGGAGTAGGAGGAGGAGGAGGAGGAGGACTGATAACTATAAGGTTGATCCAAGACAAGCAATGCCATTCGACTGATGCCAAAGAAAACAGGTGTCAGTTCATGCATGTTGTCACGGCTATACATATGACTTTCAGTTCACACGACACCCTCCGAAACGTGCATCGCTCGCAGCCGCTGCGCCTCCCGGCTCATCCCTCCCAAGTGAATCTCCTCTCCTCCCTCTCTCTCACGTATAAGGGCTACAGCAGCCTCCGCCTGTCAGGCACTCGGAGCAGACGCACAGGGTCTCATGTAAGGATGAGAGCTGTTTCCTCTGAATGAGTGGGATTTCTGTCACCTGGATATATATTTATACATATATAGCATCTGAAAGGACGGAAGAAAGGAGTAAAACTAAACTACGGTAAGAAAACAAGCGGCTGGAATAGGAATATTTGGAAAACTTTGACCTCTGATATCTGTTCTGCATGCATAAACTGATATTTTTTGGGGTGAAACAGAAGTCTGTAAATGAGAAAAAATGGAGAAGGACTTTTTTTTATCAGTTGAGTTGAGTTTTGAAAGAATAATTGGCACAAAGGCTTAATTTCTTAAACCCCAGAGAGATAACACCGGCTGACTCTTTGACAGTGGCACTGCAGGCATTGAATTTCTTTCCTCCAATTTTCTAATTTATCACATTTCTGAAATGGGCTTCAGCTCCTTCTCGGCCGTCCTTGTTATTGTTACAAGAACAATAGAACAATAGAAGAGTTTAAATCTATTGAATCAATCTTTGCTTTTTCTTTTTTTCCAAAGAAATTAATTGAGTGTCATTTTAAACTGTCACGCTCATTTAAGTTTATTTTATTCGGGGGTTATTGTTTTTGTAAAATATTCAATTAGATGGTAAATTACATTATTTTGCATGTAATTACTTATTAATATGCTAACAATTGATCCATGCCATATGATTGATAAAATATTCATCACTAAAAGTGGCCTACTTTGGAATGCTGTCTATTATTGCACAAGAAAAGACTATTTATTTATTTATTTTCCATTTTAAACAGCTGCACAGTAGTTGTCAACTTTAACTTAAATTCTTCGTGCTGATAAAAAACAGCAGCGGTAAAATCATTCGTTCCCAGAATGCTGTATTTTCGATGACTGATTCGTCCATCAGGCGCACCCCTGCTCTCACAATTCGGTCATCTTAATCTCATTAGCGAGTGTGAGAGAGCATGCGCTTGACTGAATCAAGCCACCTGCAATGATGGAAAGACACAAGAATTGGATTATTGATTTCTGGGGATGTTCTGTTGGTTTATCTAATCACCATTTCAGTTCCTTCTTCTGGTCTGCAGGGTTGAACTCCCACGTGGAAGATCGTGTAATTACGTTTTAACTGAAGATATAGGATGTTTAACACATGCACTGAAATGCCAAGCACATAACAGTGCTCCATACATTACAGCTAACCCTACCTTTCTCTCTCTCTCTCGCCCAGGTTTCAACATGACCCAGAATCTAGGTCTGAACGCCACCTGGGAGGACGGGAAACCTTCGAATTCCTCGAGTTTGCAGGAAAGCCCTGCGACGCATCTGAACATCACTTACGTCGACTTCTACCTGCACAAGCCCTCCGTGGCCGCCGTCTTCACCGTCTCCTACCTGCTCATCTTCCTGGTGTGCATGGTGGGGAACGGGGTGGTGTGTTTCATCGTGCTGCGCAGCAAGAACATGCGCTCGGTCACCAACCTCTTCATTCTCAACCTCGCCATCAGCGACCTGCTGGTTGGCATCTTTTGCATGCCGACAACGCTCGTGGACAACATCATAACAGGTGGGGAATTCCTCACTGGAGGAGAATTAGCTTGTGAAGTTAGTATTTACTAGGGATGCACCGGAAATTTCGGCCGAAAACTGAAAAATGCACTTTTTAAATTTTTGGCCGAAAATGGCCCAAAAAGGCATTTTCGGTTTTCGGCCGAAAATTGTCGGTGCATCCCTAGAATTTGCTCTGAAAGTTTCGGCCCGAAAGTACAAAAGAAGGTGGTTCCAATGTTTCAGTGTTTTCTCTTTTGTGCAGGATGGCCATTTGGTAGCGTGGTGTGTAAGCTGAGCGGGATGGTTCAAGGGATATCCGTATCGGCCTCTGTGTTCACTCTAGTGGCCATAGCTGTTGACCGGTAAGTGCCATCATGCAATCACTGCTAATTGTATGCTTGTTCAGATGTGTATTTGTTATTCTTAAGGTCTTCTTCATTTCCTTTGTGCCAGATTCCGCTGCATCGTCTACCCTTTCAAGCAGAAGCTGACCATCACCACTTCAAAGCTAATTATTGTCATCATATGGGTGCTGGCGGTGTCCATCATGTGTCCTTCGGGGGTCATGCTCCAGGTCACAAAGGAGCAGAGTGTGCGGATAGTCCTTGGCCGCAACAACGACACCCGTCCCTTTTACTGGTGCCGGGAAAATTGGCCCAATCAGGAGATGAGGAAAATCTACACCACCGTCCTCTTTGCTAACATCTACCTCGCTCCTCTCAGCCTTATCGTCGTCATGTACGCCCGCATCGGTTTCACCCTCTTTAAGACCAGTATTCCTCCATTGGGGTGCAGCGGAGGTGCACCCGGAGAAGGCAGTGGCAACAACAAACTTAGCATGGAGGGCCGTCACACGATTTCGAGGAAGAAGAAGCGAGTGATAATGATGCTGCTGATCGTGGCTCTGCTCTTCATCTTGTCCTGGCTGCCGCTGTGGGCGCTGATGATGCTGAGCGACTACGCCAGCCTGACGGAGCACCAGTATCGCGTCATTAATATCTACGTCTACCCCTTGGCGCACTGGTTGGCCTTCTTCAACAGCAGCGTCAACCCCATCATCTACGGGTTCTTCAACGAGAACTTCCGCAGAGGCTTCCAGGCGGCATTCAAATTCCAGCTGTGCTCCCTTGACATCGTGCGGCAGAGGACCTACTCGCACCGGATCAGGGGGAACGCCGTGCTCCCGGTGCAGCCTGCCGCCCTCAGCAGGTCAGCCTCCAGGGTCGGGTCAGTGCTGGTGGGAAATGGCAAGTGCTCATGTCAGGAAGGGGATTGCACGGCCGGTAAAAACGACGTTAAAGAGCAGGACCTGATCATGGAGGACTTGGAAAAAGTGTCCCACATTTAGACTGGCCGAGAATGTGCAGCGATCACGGACACTTTCACGAACGCAGAGGCTTCTGGAGAACCGCGTGTTGCATTCGTTGGACTACGAAAAACAGAAAAACAGAAAAACAGGACTGAACTGCATGTGTATTTGTCGCAGATGAATGTACTTTCAAGACGTCATTTTGAAAATCGGATATAATAGGATATAAACAGAGGGAGAGTTTAAATGAAATATATAAAATGTCCTCAATATCACACAGTGCAGTGATTTGGTGGTTGACATCCGTAACCATGGTAACAGCAGGTGCTCCTGAGCAGATGAATGCGAAAGCAGAACAAATGGTGTTTACAGCACGGCCCAAAGATAAAAAAAAATAAATAAAAATCCTTCTGATTTCAATCTGATTTCATATTTCACGCCGTGTCAGTAGTTTCCAAACGACAGTAGGTGGTTCTCTGGTGATGTTGGTGCTCATTATTGTTTCATAACTTCCTTAAAAATAAATAAAAAAACTAATAAAATGCTGAAAAAAGAAGGAGAAAAAGACAAAATCGTGTTGTTTTGTTGATGAATTTTTGATAAATGATCGATAGAGCACAAAGATAGGCAATTAAAGACTTAACATGATGAAAAGGTGCAGAAACACGAGGTCTTTTGGAGTCTCTAAACCAATGACAGGTCCACAAAACGATCACTGGATAAAAGGAGTCGCTGAGCGGGAGGAGAGGGAGACGGTGCCACCAATCTCAAAACAGCAAAGGCAGAACAGCTGAAACATTTATTCTTTTCTTAAACGGCGGCTGATTTCATTTTGAAAGAGGCCGGCAAAATGATTGCCACTTACTGCTGACGGAGACACATGCAACCATGATGTTGCTTATGTGTAAAAAAAACACATATACACACTCACTAGCATATATATAGAGAGAGATTTTGGTTCAAATGCTGCTCAGATCTTGGCAGATGGACTGTGTTAAATTATCTTTTTATAACTGACCTCCAGACTCTGCTAACCAAAAAAAAAACAAAAAAAAACAGCACAGTTAAGAGTTGAGAACTAACAGAAAAAAACAGAAATCTCTTCAAAAGGCTGTGTACCATGTAAACACTAAAATGGCCATTAAGATAAGAAAGATATTCATATTTATGTGGATTACATGAGATTTTTTGTGTTAAATGCCTCAGTAGTGTTCTTGTTATCATAGCATAAACTCCAGCTGTCTGCATTCCTATTAGAAATTCTCTTTGCAAGTGATGCAATACCTGTGAGAATCAGTGAATTGTACAGTGGTGCAGTTCTATCAGGCTTTCATTCAGAAGTGCACTAAACTCCACTCTCACTCCTGGAACTTTTTTAATGTTCCTGGCAGATCGAAGACCTGCAGTGTACCCTTGGCACTTGAAGTGACATTTAGAATGAGACATTAGAGTAGCATATTATTCAAGGTTGAAGTGCAAAGGCAGGGTGATGGGAATTTGCCAGCTACCTCCAGTCAAAGTGCGCGCTCCATTGCCCCGAGGCAGTTGGCAACGGACTGATAACGGAGACAGAGCTCGGTGGCAGGGGACACGGATCGCAGGCTCATTTGGAAAGCATCCATGTGCCTCCTGTTCTCTGCCCCACACGGGGTGCTCTGAGATTTGAACTCTGAAAGTTATATTTATTGTCAGTAGCAGGATTTAGCAAGAAAAAAATGAAAGCAGCTTACAAAATTGTACGGGGCCATAAGTGAACGCACATGCACATGATGTGTTGATTTATAAGTGGGGACACTTAGCTGAAAGGTAGCTTTTTCGGAACCACTTTCACACGATTATGAATTATTCTGCATTTAACCCATCCATAGCCCACGCATCCGCACAGGCTCGGAGCAGCTGCAGGGGGCAGCCACCTGCAGAGTCCAGGAAGCATGTTGGGGGCTGGGCATCTTGCTCAAGGGCGCTTCAATCCTAGATGTGCATTTCTGCCCGTCACTCCAGGGATTTCAACTGCTTCTCTAACCTCTAGGCCATGGCCACATCTTCCTCTAACCTTTACTTCTTGAGAATATACTACATCTTGACAACATACTAGATTCTGTACTATAAGACTATAGAATAACTGTGTTTACATTTGACAGATATTCATTTTGACTGTATAGAAAAACATATTCGGTTAAAACTCTTGTGCGATAATTATGGGATCATTTTATTTGTTGCTATTTTGTGCTAATATTATCATATAAATGAATGTAAGCTGCAGAACTTTGTGTGTTTATGTCAAAGTATTAAAGGTAACCTGTTGAGTTTCCGGCCACTGGGGGTGCTATCGAGCAATGTTCTAAGAGTGAATATATGTTCGGTTTGTGTCACGCACGAGGATACACAAGTAATCACGGTAAACATGGATGTAAAATAATAATAATCGTAGTTTAAAATATTTAAAAATGTAGAACTTACGCGTGTTCTTGTATGGAAATGCATGGCCTCAAGGCATTTGAATAATTTGACACATTACGTTATAATTTCTCTCTTTAACGACCTGCTGCTAAATAAGTATTGTGTCATGAAATGCATCATAAGTAAAGGTGTGAGTCATGTTACTGGTAGTGTCTTGATTGCTACAGTGGTACTTGTGCATGCTTTCTCTAACTGGTGTCTTGGGGAAGACTCCCCTCCCACCCCCACCCCCACCTCCAACCCCTAACCATGCATTTTTAAACAACTGCCCATTTTGCTAGATTGTGCACGTGCGATGGTCATAAAAATGCTTTCAATGGCGCTACAGATATCAGCCAAATAACCAGCCTCAGGGACTGAAGGAGAAGAATACCTCAGTGAAGTGTATGCAGCATTGGACGTTACATTCCTGGTCTTTTTTTTTTTTTCATTTTTAAATCATTGTTGTCAGTGTTGTTACCTTATACATGCACACAGAAGATTTCACAAGGTTGTTTCTCATCGCAAAGATGGATGTAAAGCAACGTACACAAAAAAAAATGTCCCTTTGAGGATAAAAGTTGGAAGATGCAGTCATGATATGTCAAGATATGCTAGCATTTTCTGTGATTAGTCTTCACAGATATAAATGTACGTCTTTAAAATGTAAACTATATTCCAACTTGTTGTTTTGGCCCGTTCGTATGTTGCATTGCTGGTGTGAGCTTTTGTTACTGAAAAATAAAAATCAGACACTCTAAGACCTGAATGCCAGCCTGTAATCATTATTCCACACACACAATACTTAATAAACACAATAACTGCTATTTTTTGCTTGAATTTGAAATGTACATCTGTGTCCTGTGCCGCTTTCATTAAAGGCAAATTAGAAATGAATTGTTTTTAGTTGTTGTACACTTTGGAAAGCCCCACGGAATTCCCTTTGACTATCCATATTTTATCTGTAGTTCGTCAAGACATCACTATTGTAATAAACGGAAATATTGGTCGTAAAAATACAGGTTTCAAACTCATTTGAGGAACATGAATCAGAACAAGAAGAGATCATCTTCGAAACGAGCCGTGGTCTTTACAGCGAGCACCTCAAGACGCCCATTAATTAACACAACAATGCGATGCAGATGACGGCCATGATGGACAGCCTGAATTAGATGAGCGACGCCGCTCCTCCGTCTGTGCCTTGCGTTGGACTGGCAGCACAAATGACGCCACCGTGCATTCACGCTTGATTCGCTTCGAGATTTGCATTTAACATTTGCACTGCAGCAAGTACCCAATACAAATTTAATTCCTGTCAGCTGCCAGCCAGGACAATTAGAGTGAACCCCCCCCCCCACCAAAAAGACTAACTGCATGATGGCTTTAATGAGCTGATCACTATAAATTGAAGTGGTTGAATAACACACCGCAGGTGACGCTGTCTAGAAGCCAGTCTTCTGAACTGCACAGTTATTTTTAGCTTGATGTACAGTACAGACCATAATTAATTCTATAAACCATGTAGGCTATGACTAGAATTTCCTTGAATAATTGCATTATACTGACAATTTAATAATGTGAATTTACTCATTTTCTGCACTAGTTCAGGCTATGGATTCTGTAAAGCATTTTGAGAACAATTTGGATCGTTGTTGACATTACATAAAAAGCCGTTATGGTGCAATTGATGTATTTTCTTTAACGCCCTAGAAAGAAACTATTTTCTGCCTATGATGGAAAGCTCTGAGAAGAAAGTAAACTTTTAATGCTTCAGCTATATAAAAAAACAAAAAGAACCCTCTGCATTCAGGTGCACTCCCTGTTTGGAGCAGGACCGAAAGAAAAACATTGTTTAGCAGCCCATTATCTGGGTAGTTCAGCCACAGCGCTGTCACAGAAGTTGAAAGTCACAATTACAAAGAGATACCTGCTCTGCTGCTTGAACGCTATGACCTGAAAGACTGATAGGTAACAAGGGATAGGAGAAAAAGTCGGCACTGTCTTAGAAGAGGTCTTTTGAGGGTATGTTTCAATACTTACATCACATCCATATCATTTTAGGGATATGTAAATTATGTGGTTAGTGATGTGCCTGAAAATCCCCCTGATGGGAGCATGATTCTTGTAATAGTTTACATTTATAACTGAACTGTGGTAGAATCTGTGAAGAAAGAATCTGACCACTTTCGAGTGCGGTGCACTGATCCCTGGTCCACTATTCAATCCAGTTGAGCAGCTGAAACTAGCAACCCAAATGAACATCAATCAGATCTGGTAGAGCTGAAGCGGAAGAGCAGGTTTCGACTGCCAGCTGGGTAGAAATCTCACTGAGAGCAAAGACAAGCACTTGACTGCGGAGCTTGCAGATTTACTCAGAAAGGTGTAAGGTGCAACAGAATAATATTAGGTTAAGAGAATCAGTGTTTTCCTTCATACCATTTTTATTTGTTGCATTATTTGACACAATAAGCTGCATCAAACATCAAGACTGTTGCCTCCATTTATGATAATACACTGGATGGCAATACACTTTGGCAATTCCAGTTGATTTAATAGAGAAGCGTGTAACAATTTGACATATAATTTTCTTTTAAATAAAGTGACGGGCAGTATACATTAGCAGTGCAAACTCAGGTGTCCCTGATATTATAAATCTACCTTAACATCATTATTCCTCTGCTGTTTCCATTAATGTTGAACTTTTTTTTTTTTTTGGCAACAGCAGTTCTGTCAAATAAATTCTATATGTTTCTGTGTGAAAGACGACAGCAGGTTATGTTTTTCAGCTTGTCAGCCCTCTGACAGTCTGGGGGTACAGACCTGGAGCAGACAGGCTGACAGAGTTGGGCTGTAGGTGGGAAGACGAAGATGAATATGTGACCAATTCGGTGATGTGATTTTCAGAAAAGGAACATATTGTAAAATAAATTTGACATACCAATTAGGAAAACTTCAAAATAATCGAATTTAAAACGTAAAAATAAGATAAATATTGACGCTTATTATTTCCTACCAACTCTGCAATGGTATCAGAAGTAATGAACTGATATTATGAGTGATTAGTGAGTGTCATAATAAATGTGCACCACACTAACTATATATTAAATCTGTGTCCTGTGGGTAAAGAGAAAATGGATTGTCATCTCAACAGATTAAAGTCACCTTCTGGACCCACTAATCTCCAAAAGCCATTAGTACGTTCTACCTTCAGCAATATCTCTATCCATGCTCTCCCATTAGGTCTACGTGTCATTCTATGTGAGGGTTTCATCAGGAAGGCGTACGTGCCGCTTTGTTTCCCAGAGCTATTTGCTAAGAGCCAATGCCTTTTAGCTGCTCTGCGCTAAGAACATTGTTAATCTCTAAACATCTGCGAGAAGCTTTTCACTTTGGACAATTTGCAATTCATTAAATGTTAAGCAGCGCATCTCCATACTGTAAATGGATATATTCAGTTTTTTATTATCTTATTTCACCTGGGGAACACTGCAGATTTGACTGAACAAGATGATAGACAATCTATATTGCCCTGTGCGGTTTTGATTATTGATATGGGATTTCAGTTTAGTTCTAATAGACCATTACATTATTAATTAAAATTTAAAAAATATGGACTGTTTGAGGAAAACAGTTGGTATTTAGCGTTTAGTCATGCTAGCAGCTTTGCGAGGCTACAGACACATTAACTTAATTCTTTGTCAAAATATTCTTATTTTTATGCCAGGCACTTTGGTTTAGTGCCTAAAACTGATGTCTCTTTTCACAAGAAAAATGTGTAATCACAAACTCAAAAGTGGAAATTTTCTGGAGACTTGTTGTGATGTTTATGCTGATATTTTTTAGAACTACTGGATATCATGGAGGTTAATTTGCAGGTTGATACATTGCAATGTAGTTTTGTAACAGAGGAAGCCTTAATGTTAGCCCGTTAGCCCGTTAGCTTAACAACTCGTTAGCTAGCAGTTGGCTAGCAGAGCTGTTGTCACGACTTAAAACCAATGTTACCTCTTGAACGCCTGGCATTTTTGCTGCCTTCAAAAGTGTACACAAGACAAGAGGAGATTCTAGTGTCTATCATCAGAGAAAAAAATAAATACTTTTTTGTCTAAATTAGCTTTGGCAGCAGAAAAACAACTTGTGTTTCTGCTCATTTCCACTCACCGGTTGCAAACGTCAACAACTCCAAAAACCATAAAGCTTTAAAGCGTTTTTGTTTTCGGTTGTGTTGTGAGTAGTGCACCTGTTGTCAAATGGATGAAAAAGTTTTATTAATTTGATTGTGTTTTGTCTATTTGCGCGTGTTTTCTCGAGCTGCAGCGTGCTGAGCATTCTCGGTTATAACCTCAGAAAAGTTAGGGTCCATGAGTTGTCTGCTGGTGTTTTTAGACATGACAAGGTGGATGGTAATAATATGTCCGAGAAAAATGTTCCCAGTGCTTTCATCCTTTTATTATGCATTTCCTAAGTTACCCAGTTTTTAGCTAGCAGAAGTGTTAGCTTAGGTGGCCTCTAGAAGCCATCATAGGACTTATGGCTTATATTACGTGCACATAAAATGCTTGAACACCACTTCCCAGCTCAAACCACATGCTTACATTTACATTTACAGCTACCTATATTAGCTAATGTGCTTTTTAGGTATTGTAAGGCATGCTGAAAGTGACTTCCATTGCCGTAAATATGAAATCATGATGTGAATACTGCATTTACTTTGTTTGGCTTGTTAGCATGCTAACATTCACTAATTGAAATTAAGAATAAACTAGCATATGCTAACAGGAACGTCAGCATCAAAGTACAAGTCAAATAACAGAACCTGCTGATTGTGCTCGATGGGATCACCAAAGTTTAAGTTTTTCACCTAGATGTTTTTCATGTTAATCTGTCCCTTTTATGCAATCAAAAACAGCTAATGATCCGTTTTAGGTCCCATCTTTGAGGCAACCACTGACTTCAATCCAATTCAGTGTGCTTTAAAAATCTTCTCACATAGTTTTGCTGTTGTAAGCGGTGGGACAGACACCAGTGGTTCTCTCATGCCTTCTCCTTGTCCTTCAGACTGTGAGTTGGCTGCCAGACAGAAAAGCAGTAATGAGCTACGGCATGTTGTCAAAAACATTGTCTGTCATTTCATCCTTGTCTATAAAGCCCAGGAGCTGGTGACTAAAACACTGTATTGGGTGTGTTTGTGTCCATGTAACGCAGGTTACACTGTCTGCATCTGCAATGTGTGGAGAAAAAAATAACAAGAAGTATTGGGTGAATTGTCGGAGAATGGAAAGTGCTTCATTTCTAGTCCAGGACACATCTACATGCATTGAAAACTACTACAGTATGAATAGATACCAGAGAATTTATTGACACACTCATTTTTCTATGAAACATACGTAGGTTCTGGAGATTCTTGAGTGCACTTTACTCTGACTTTAGCTCCGGTTAATTGGCAAAGACTAATCTCTCAACTGTTTGTAAATTACTGCCTGCTCGTGTCTGCAGCCATGGTACATCCACTCACATATCTACGGCATGACAGCAAAATTAAAATGCAAACCAACTGTCCAGTGACAGATTAATTGGGATGTTGTCTCTGCATGCTAATAATGAACTTCACTGTACTTTCAGTCTCTACTGAAACAACTGCTGCTTGAGGTGATTTAATGTGAACAGTGAGTTGAATAACTGACAGTCCCACAGAGCATTAGCTCTGCTCTTTGCAGCAATTCTGCCCTTTTTATTTATTTATTTATTTTTTTACATCTTGTTTCCTTAAATGGGAATTACCGTTTTTTACAACTTGAACCTTATTTCTGCCATAAAATACGATCGTTTACTCACCCATATAACTTTGGTGTCATTTGGAGTCGTTCGGACGTTATTTATATCCGCAAATATCCATATAGTGGGAGTGACTGGGGCACCAAAATTACAGGTAAACAAGCTGTGCGGGGTTTTCGCTGCGCTCAGAGACGACATCATCCAGGTCAGAGGTTAGTAGGTCAATCTACAGACTCCTATGATGATAACAGGTA
>JASGAT010396987.1:6585-18624 GCA_030220025.1 Chelon auratus | reverse complement strand
ATTTTTAGCAAGCGCACTGGTATTTTTTATTGATATTATAGCAGTGGCCAAATAATGACTTTTATGCTATGAGGCTATCGATATTTCTTTTTGTGAGTTTTGGAGTTTGACTCATTACTACCCCCTGTGGCTGATCAGGGAATAGCACCCTCTAAATCTGCAGTTACTACCCGCTCTCTTTTATTTTAGAGATAATTAGCACATTTTGACTTGGACTGATTACAATAAGAGGATATTAATATTTTAGATTGACTTCTGACCAGCCACGAGTTAGCTTAGCTTAGCTTATAACTCGAAAGCATTCCAAACTAGCTAGCTTTTTAGCTTCTGAATGCTACCAGTGAATATTATTATAAGGTTTTTGTGTTTGCTATTTGGTGCTGGGCAGTTATCACACCTACTATGTCTGGAAATCACACTGGTGAAGAGCAGTGAGAGTGATAATATATATACGTATATAATATAATATTGAAATATTAAAGCTGCACAGCCGGATAACAACAAACAATGAGATAAAAGATGCTAAAATGTGCCAAATAGCTTGTTAGGTGGGTGGTAATTATCGATGGGTTCGTCAATTTCAAGTGACCCCTTTTACGTTGAACAATATCATTTGAGCGGTTGTTCACACAAACTCTGAATGTTTTCATTTAAAGGCAACAAACTGAAGGATTATTGCACAAGGTTGTTATCACGAAAGTGCTGAGCGTACAATTCAAAAGAGGCCGCGTCTGTTACTGCTGTCCAGGGCCGCCTTGTAGCCTTTTATGTAAAAACAAATAGAATAAAAATCTAGTATAATAACATGTCCTTGTAACGCAACATCTCATCTCGCTGGGCAAATTGCTGCGACTTATGTAACTCCCTGTTTTCCTCTGTGTCTGCTCCACAGATTTGATGAGAGACAGAGGAAGAGTAGGTGGTCCTCCTCGGAGGATTCTGGGTAAGACAGGAAGTCAGGGATGGGAGTGTAGCCTCTGTGCTGAGAGGAGGGAGGCATCAAAGTCAAGCATCAGGGAGCCGCTCTCTGGAAAAGCGTTGATGTTAACAGGTATTCCTCGGGGACAAATCAAGGCGTTCAGGCAGAGACACCTCAGCCTGCACCAATACCTCTAAATTTCAGACACAATTTCAACACAAAATTTTCAGTCGCTGTTGCAAGTGAAGGAGAAAGCAGAGGAGAGATTATATGGAGATAATTATATCACCTGTATGGCCTACTTGTGGAGTCCACTCACTGGTCTCCTCTGCTCAATCCCCCCTGTCACTTATCCCATAAGCAGTTGTGACTCACGTTTTCCCAACAACTGGATCACACACATACAGCATGAAATAATTGTAATAATAATAATAATAATAATAATTATAATAATACACAAGGAGGAATAACACACAAAATACTGACACCCATTACAGAACACCGATTGTGAAGCAACAGGTGAAAAGAAACTAATCTTACCAGTATGGATGCACATCAATGGAGCTGACAGTAGATCAGTAATCAATTATAGATCCAGATAAAACTAATTTTGACAACAATATAATAGATATAATTTTAAAAGTGAGCAAGAACCGCGGAATGGTCCGCTCAGACTCCCCCCAAAATTTGCCAGATAAACGCGCCGCCGCTCGTTCAGATTCCCCCGGACATCGCACATAAGACAAGAGGCGCGTGTTCAGGCATGCGGCAAGTTAGCGGCGCTCAGACCGGAAGTAGAGTGATTTAGACTTCCAAAGTAAAGCGACGATTATTTATTTATTTATTTATTATGCCATCACATGTCAAAGTTAGACTGAGAAGAGAGGACAAAGAGGGAACAAAATGACAAATGAATTGGATAAATTTGCCAAATACTGCTTAATACTTAATATTGTCCACTCAATAAAATTACTGTACAAAATCTGATTTATTGTCACAATTTTAAGCCAAATTTACAAACGGTATCAAAAATAAAATCCAGTTAATTTGCTCATATGCACAACATATAGGAAAAAAAAAAATCAAAGTTGCCAATATCACATTTTGCCAATAATAAATATTAGAAAAATAATGTCAATATGCTACCAATCTAAGATAATCATGTCAAATGTCCAATGTCAACAATTTCTACTTAATAAATGAAATATGTATGTATATATTTAAATATACGTCTAAGATAATCACATATCCAATGTCCAAAGTCAACCATGTTTAAGTAATCAATAAAACATGTATGAATATATTTAAATATATGTCTAAGATAATCACATATCCAATGTCCAGTGTCAACCATGTTTAAATAATAAATAAAATATGTGTGTATATATTTAAATATAAATAAGTGTAAAACTTTCAAAAATGATTTAAGCTAATACATATTTTTTCAACTTTATGTGATTAATAAACACATTTTTTTAAACAGCAACGAGTCAGAAGCTTTTATTTTGAAGCACTTAACCGGAAACATATACAAACAAATTGTGTTCTAACTTGACACAACCTCAATTCATACTATCTTGACATTAGACATCTCCCCGACCGACTCTCCCCCCTCTCTCTCCCCCGCTAGTTGAGAACAAGTGTAGGAGGAAGACAAGTGGTTGAAGAAGAGAGGGGAAGAAAAGGAGGAAGAGGAGTGGGAGTCGTGCTTAAGAGGATTAGAGCCATCTGTGTGATTAGCCCAGTTACATGGTCAGTGACAGCGCCGGTGCTCTCTCACAAAATCTCTAAAACAACATGCGACTGCTCAAACTCGTAAAGCTAAAACTATTTAACGATGTTTAATGGATGATGAGCCAATTAAATCTGATATAATGCTCTTTATTTGACAGATGTGTGCGGCTGAGTAATCAAAACATCCCACCAGCTACTTGACGTCCTACGTAAATGCAACGTCACCACGTTAACGGACGCGTACGCCCCACCTACGCAACCGCGTCCGTTTCCAATGGCAACCACTTGTAACAGTCGCCCTATCGAGGATGGATTCCCTCACAGAGAGTGAAATAGCGCAGATAACAAGACTCCAGGTGGGCGAGCGCTAACTTAAGTTTTATATAGTTGAAGCAAATTTAAATTATTATTTAAACGGTGCGTTCAAATGTCGTCAGGTATTTTTTTTTTTTTTTTTACAACGCCGAAACAATTAATCAAAACACAAGACACTTAGCGAGGAGTTAGCTTGATGCTACGTCCTCCGCAATGGATAGCATTGTAGATTAGTTTTCAACTTATTTCCGATTCTTGGTGTCACTTAGAGGGCCACAAGATCATTTTAAAACCTAGTCTGAATTATAAACAGCCACGGTCAGCTTTGAGAAGAGGCTGTAGCTAAGGTCAGCTAGTCCTAAATGCTAAAATTTGCCATTGTTTGCAAAACTGATTCAGAAAATACATAAATGATGAACAAAACCAAAACTACAACACCACAAGAGCAACCATTAAGAGGATCTACTGTTAAGTGAGTGAATTGCAGTCAAGCCAGCAGTTCACAAGGTTATTAGTTGATTTTAAAACAGTTCTTATTTATTAAATCCTTCAGTTATAATCTCAGAGCCTGTTCTGCACTGGTGCAATTAATCATGTTTGCTCCTGATCCCAAACGACTCCTGCTCTTGTGCTTCCAGAGGGATGCAGGTGTGCAGAGGCTCAGCCGTCACTTCTCCTGGCCCGAGTTCTCCGACGAGCGGCAGGGCTTCCACCAAGAGTTCGTGTACGACTTCGCCGCGTTCGCGGCGGACCGTGGCTTCTCCTGGCCCGACGTGATCCGGGCTGCTGTGTTCGCCAAAGACGTCTTCCCGCAGCTGCACGGTTAGAGCAAACAACAACAGAGTACAACAGAGGCCTTGCAGGTGACACAATTCTTCACAGGGAGATCGTAAGCGAGGATTTTAAATGTGTAGCCATCAGGTTTCATCTGTTTTCAACTTTAATTACAGTAGGTTTATTGCCCCTGTGTGACTTATTAAAACATGTAGTATTATAAAGTTCCTTTTCAAAGTCACCGAGCACAAATTATATCCCATTTTGCTGGAGTTTGGGTCAAGAAATCCTCTCTGAGCCTTCCAAACTGTCTCCTATCCATCAGATCTCAACGTACCAGACTTGCTCTTCCTGCTGAGAGATGTGCTGTGTGAGCGTTTACAGAGTCTCACCCCGGTGCACCAACACGAGTTCACCCGGTACTTCGTAGAGAACTGCCTCGCGCGGCGGAGGCTTTTCCAGGCGGTGGTAGGTGGAGCCACTGACATGTCCATCGTTCAGCTGCAGCTGGAGGTGCAGGTGCCACCCGTACCCTGTCCTCTGGAACAGGTGAGGAACCGCCTTTTAAATTAACATCCTGTCTTGTCATTTAGCATTCTATGGTACCAAACTAAGAGGATGAACATGCCTGCGTTTGACTGTAGCACACTGTAGCAGGTTCAGTTTGTGGCTGGCCAGGTGGGTCAGCTAACGCTTTGATGAATGCAATGCATCTCAACTTCACAAAACCTGACCCCGACTGCAGGGCATGGATCTGAGTGAATGGGAGGCCCTGCAGGATCAGGCTCGAGTCGCGTCTGCCTTGCAGCAGAAGGAGGAGGAGCTGAGGCATCTCCGAGAGCGCTCACAGGTCACTCTGGGAGACGTGAACATCCCAGAGGACGAGCGTCCGGACAAGCAGGTAAGATTCGCAAATTGAAACTTAAAATCGGTGAAAGAATTTGGAAATGTGTTGCATGACTTGTCCGGCAACTGTGTCTCTGTTTAGAGAATTGTGGAGCTGGTTCAGGCAGCAGTGAGGGCAGCAGAAGACCATTTACAGGAGAGTCTACAGGAAGAGGCAGCGCTGATCAGTGACATCCTGTTTCTCAAAGTGCAGCAGGCGGCTTTGAGCACTGGGGGGCAGCACAGTACTGTTTCTTCCTCTAGTGACGATGACGTCCAACAACAAGAGAAAGTTAGAAGCTAAGACAGGAGTGATGAGTCTGGACGTCAGTGAATAAAACTCATTGGAGGTAAACACTGACACATTTTCTTCATAATACTGTGGTGTAACGTAGTAGTGCTGGAAATTTAAAAGCAACATTATGGTGTTTGATGCATATAGTTAGGAGTGATCACAAAATCAGGTGAACGGGCTTCTTTAAAGGATTTATTAAAGTCGTCCTTCTAACGTGACAGAAAAAGCCGCAAAGGAAGGTTTCATAAATAACAAACATAAAAAAAACAATAGTCCTTATCTTCATTTTACACTAAAACAGAAAACAAATTGATTCAGAATTCATAAATATTGAGCACAGAGACTGCAGCATCGATTCAGAAACAATAAAAACAATTTAAATACAAACAATGTCAGTAGAAATGAACAACAAGCTGCTCCCACAAGTTCTTTAACTCCCCATAAATATCCCTGCCACCTACCTTGGGCCACCAGCTTCTACAGTAACAGTCCTGGTAAAGGTAAAGCCTTTCAGTGTCGATGAGTACAGTACGTGTTAGCGACCAGTTGGAGTGCAGCGTTTATTGAAAGCCAACTGGTTTTGAGGATGGCAGAAACGCCCCTTAAGGCACGCGTATACAGCGGGCTGACTTAAATACATACGTTTAGTACATTCAGTGTGAAAATATGACTCTTGTCAGGTCAGCTGGTTGTGGATTGATGCAAAAAACAATCATAAATCTAATTATATACTACCGAGTGGTTTGGAATGTTTTTTGTTTTTTTTTTTGCAACCAATATTGAAGTCTGTATATTTTGTCAACCTGAAGATCTAACGCAAGACTTAACTTTGTCTCAATAAATAAGCGTAACAGGCTAATTCGTGTCCTATAAAGCTTCGTACGGCGTCGCTACAGACATGCTGCAAAAAAGCTCAGTAGGCCTGTGCCATGCGGTTGCCCGCGGCCACGTGATTCAGCATGGTCTGCACCAGCTCCGGGAGGTCGTACTCGTGCTTCCAGCCCCAGTCCTGCCTCGCGGCGCTGTCCTCCAGCGCCCTTGGCCAGCCGTCCGCTGGAAATGCATGAAAGTATTTAATTTATTATCATGCGAAAACTTAAAACGGCAAGATTTTTTTTCGGAGAAAGCGTGAAATATAATTTAATATGTCTGAAGTTTTTGTATTCTGTAAGCTAATATGTTTTGTAACATGTTTTTCAGACTTGTCACCGTGCTCTTAGAGTATTAGTTTGCTTAAAGCTTGAAAAACATGAGTTTCCAATGGTTATGGTGACAATCTTTCGAGTCAGGAGACTTTTGGCAGTGTCCTCCACCTCCTCTGGTCTCAAATTCTTTACTTAAGCACAGTCCAGACATGTGTGGGATTCATTCATTCCTCCGTCTCACCGATAGTCTGTCGCACAGGATCCACATTGTAGGTGACCTTCAGGTCAGGCAGGGCTTTCTGGATCTCCTGCGTGAGCTCCTGTGGTGTGAAGCTCATGGCGTTGATATTGTAGGTGCGTCTCATAAGCGTGTCCGCCGGAGCCTCCAGAAACTCCAGAGTAGCCCTCACACAGTCGTCTGCACAGGAGATCGGGGGAATGCAAGTGAAGCAGAGTAAAACGCCAGCAACAACAAATCATACCGCACAAAGTCAGGCATACCGATGTACATCATAGGAAGCCGCGTGTCGCTGCGCAGGTTGCACTCAAAATGATTGCTCTTCACAGCTGCGTGGAAGATCTGGACGGCGTAATCTGGGGAAAGTGGAGAAACCGGTGAGCGGACGTTCCAGCAGCTCGCCGCCCCGCCTCCTCAGGACGACTGCAGCTACAGTAAAAAAAAAAACATCTGCTCACCTGTGGTTCCTCCTCCAGGCTGGGAGTCGGCGGAGATGATGCCCGGATACCTGAGGCAGCGGAAATCCAGCCCGTACCTGTGATGGTAGTACTGAGAAAAAAAAAAATAAATAAAAAACTCAACTGTGAGTATATTTGAAAGTCTGTGGGAATCCGTCTGTGTGTCTCACCTCACCCATCAGCTCGGCGTGGACCTTGGATACGCCGTAGATGGTGCGTGGTCTCTGCACACAGAGCTCGGGGGTGGGATCTCTGGGGGAGGATGGACCGAAGGCACCGATCGTGCTGGGGACAAACACACGCAGACCGTGCTCGGTTGCTATGTCTAATATGTTATGGAGACCTATAAAGAGAGACAGAGACTGCACATGTTAACACGACTCTGAATGTATCACAGAACCACACGTGTAATAAAGTGTCTCTCTTGTTTAAGAGGCGTGTGACCTGTGATGTTGACCTCTTTCGCCAGCGCGACATTCTTCTCCCCCACAGCCGACAGCACAGCTGAGTAGTGGACCAGCCAGCTGATGTTGTTGTTGACCACGATCTCCCTGAGGTTCTTCGAGTCCAGGATGTCGGAGAAGATGAATGGACCTGTGGAGAGGACACACAGGAGTTGGCGTGTTTGAGCTAGTGTGCCGTGGAAACTTTTACCCCGAGAGCTTCAGGTTTGGGTACACGTGTTTTGCATTTGAGAATGGAAACCCTAAAAAGAAAAGCATAACCTTAGATTTACAACAGAGGGGGTGAGCATATGTGTGTGGAATAGTGGGTGGGAATGTATACCTCAGTTCAAAAGGTAGTTTCAGAAAACAGAAACTTCTTCATAGTTGTTATAACTGTTGGAAAGAGAAGCCTTTTTTCTGTTTTAGTCTGTTTTAGTTCCTGATTTAAATCATTGGAAATGTAAACCATGCAAACAACAGATCTTAAGCCTTAAAAGCTGCTAGAACAGCCACATATTTGACGTCACTTCAGCAGTGCTATCGGCTGCGGAAATGGAAACTGAAAGAAAGCCCTCGAAGGTATGTACTGTAGTTGTAGCTGGTGGGAGGCAGGCTGCGTTGTTTTTTCTACTGAGACTACTTGTAATGGAGAAAATTTCTGGGTGCAAGTGAACTTCATCCATGACGGCACACCATTGAGGTAGACGTGTTCGGGGGGCTTCCGGATGTCAGACAGGATCACGTTGTTTTTTCCCAGTCGTCTCCTGGGGGTAAAAACAACAGCAAGGCGAACTGATGTGAGGAAGCACATTAAATGACATTTCTGAGATGATTTGGACAAAATAGTTCAAATCAGAGGTTATGGAAACTAATTTACTTACCGGAGCGATTTGGCAAGCCCAAAACCCAGCTGCCCAAGCCCTCCTACAAGAAGAGAAGGAGAAGATGTAGTTACCATAAAGACAAAATGCCACAGTGCAAGTGTTTGACAAGATGTTTTGGGAAAAGTGAAACAAACAGTGAGTCAGTGCACAAAACCAACCGGTGATGAGGACTTTTGGAGGGTCACCGTCGGCGCAGGATGAAGCACTAGCTCTTCCAAAACCACGTAACTGCTGCGACGAAGATGAGCCGACACAGCGTGCTGCAGAGATCATTTGCTTCACACGGCACAGATTCCCACTCCCAGCGTGCTTCAGTGCACCCCCCAGCAACTGCACCACCGGCGTCATAATACCGCCTGCAGAGAAAAGCATGGATTACTAGATAATAACACTGTGAGCACAACCGTGGTGTATAACAGGTGGCTTAATAAATATTTAATGCAGTGTATTAATTCTGTTTTAAACGAGCCTCGCCATTTAATCTAGAGTTGAAACTGTTAAAGGAGACGCACACACGGTTTGTCTTTAGCCTCCACTCTCATCTCAGATTAGCTCCTTAAAGACTGCTGCTGACTTGATCTAAATATAGACTGCTTCACTTTTATTCCAGACCACCCTCAATCTTTAAGGGGGCAGTCAGATTAATGTGGCACCAACCATGACCTGTGAAATAACTCAGTACAATTATGAAGTTTGCTCAAAGGCCATTGATTATAAATTGGTGAAAAAAATGATGTTATTTATGTAGCTGTGTGTAAAAGCATCCAGAGAAACATAGCTAACCAGACGTATATCATGTGCTATGCTAAAATAAACTAAATAGTTACACTATCTGTGCAACCAGACCAACACATCTTTATCTCTCTCTGCTGCTGCACGTTAGATAACCGTGACATTAGCTTAGCTGACAGTCTGACATAACTGCCGCTTGCTGACCCTTTAATGCTTTATTCTACTTTATACTTGCTTAATAACATAGCAAAACACCCTATAGTGGCTCCATAATATGCGACATCAAAATCCAAGCACTGTATATCACATCTGTTCCTTACTTTTAATGAGAACCTGTCAAGAGACGAGGTGAAACTGCAGCTCCACTATTTGTGATCGAGCATCCAAGTTGTCGCGTGGCTACGGGAAGGACGCTCCTGCGCTCTGATTGGCTGACGGCTCCAGGGGCTTGGCGACCGGGCCTGCCCAAATAAGATATAGACTTCCGGTTACGGCTTTCAAAATAACAAAGTAAGCCGTCAAATAAAAAACCCAACACACGGACTAAATTAGTTTACAGAAAGAGTGAGCCAGCAGGAATGTGCACAAAGTCGAAATAATGCAATTCGGTGTAAATTATCCTGCATATTTTACCGTTCAGTTTGTGTTAATGAAGTCTAATGTTTTTATTTAAAAACTTGAATCAATATATTTAATTAAAAATACAACGCAGATACAGATTTTATTAAACTAAAGTATCAAAGTATATTGATATATTTTAACAACTTATTTATTTATTTATTTTTATTACATTATTATTACGATCGTGTCTTTCTCACCTTCTGATTTTGTTCTCACTTGGGGGAAACAGCGCCCCCAGCCGTTATAAGGCTGGTGAACGTCGCCCAGTCTGTGTGGTTAAAAGGCAGCATTGCACCCAAAATGATGTCCCTGGAACAGAAGTTGAAGTAAACAACACGCTTAGTAGTTTAATATTAAACAGTGCAGTAAATGTCATAATACTGCTAAATTCGGAAGACATCTGCTTCTGGATGAATAAACTGTGAAGTGTTGAGAGACCAGCTGTACTTCGGCGTTTCAAAAGAACATAAATCATCAAACGTATTTAAATTTAACTGATGGTTAGCTAGCTAGTACCATTAGCTCGCTAATACCGAAGGCTAACCAAAGCGCGGCTTTGCAACGCCGGTTAGCTAGCAGTAAGCTAGCAGTAAGCTAGCAGCGACGAAGATGAGAAAATAATAACTTTTGCCAACAAACAAATTAAATGACATTGACACCAGCAAAATGGACACAAATATGGGAGTGATACAACAATGGGACATTGCGTGACATGGGAACTTGGACATGAAAGGAAGAAGAAGTTGAACTTCGGCGTCAAAACGTGAGTCTAACACCTGTTTTTTATATTTTTGCTCGCTGTTAACGTTCATATTGGTCAAGCGTTGTTGTGAATATTGTTGTTGGTGTTGGCTTTAAGTTGTTTTGAAGCAGCCGTGTTGTTTAAAATGTGCTCGTTTTGCAACGATTGGTTTTTCAGTCACCTGTGCTTTTGAAGTGAGGCTTTAAATCTTTATTCCTGTTGCTCTAAAGACTCATTAGCTTCTGTGGCTAACATGCCTTGTTAGCTGCCTTGTCTACGAAGCACACCTTTTAAATCAGAATTAGTTTGACACTTTACCATATTTTATTTCATCAGATGACTTGTCAGATTTGACTTTTAAACCTCTCCGCCCAAGAACCGCAGCTACACATGCATACTAACACTTCAACCCTGCATCCTCCTCCTCCTCCTTCATGCCAACCACTGCATGGCCATCATTAAACATCAAAAGAGGAAAATCCAGTGACTGTCAGGTTGTTGTGAACATTTACCAGAACAGTGACAGGTGTGATTAACTAATCCGAGATGTGTTCGTGCACACCCACTGAAATTAATGGAACAAATTTCCCTCCTGTAATTAAGATGAAACCCACTGTCAGTTATAACCTTGCCCCTGCTAATTATGTACAAGTGATTTATTCTCTGTTGCACGCAGGGAGATTAATCTGTGTCATGCATCGCTGACTGAATAGTGGACAAGTGTGCATACACACACGCACACACAGAGACAGGCACACACATTTCTAGACGGATGCAAACATGCATCGATACACATTATCCAAAAGGGCTCCGTGCCATATGGCGTCAGTGGCTGAAATCATTAGATGCAGCTGAAACTAGAAGGTTGTTCTCACTTTCTCTGCAGCTCACCTTAAATATTTCCACAGGTGAACATGCAGGATTGTGTGACCATGCAAGCAGTTTAAAAGACAGGTTTGGTTTAACATAAAAGTGTAGTGGTATTAACTAGGAATAAAGATTATTACACATATCTGATCTTGGCATAGATCCTTGCTCTGGAGCTTCAGTCAGAAAATGTGTGTGTGTGCAGCATTTTTTTTATTTGCAAAAGCTCAAGATAAGCTGGGAAAACTGTGACAGGCCTTCATGTTTGACATTTATTACTAAATAATTAATTGCAAAGTATAATGGATAGAAGAGAATAATAATACAACCAAATTGCAAGTTTGCTTTTGTGCGTGTGTGTTTGCGGTCAGCCACCAGGTGGCAGTAGATATCAAGAAATTCAAGCCTTTAAGAGGCCTCCAGCTTTGCAAATACAAAAAGGAGTCATCAGTTTTATTCTTGTTAAAATTGTCTGCTTCAATTAATAATTTAATAGATATTTAAATAAAACGTACGCAATTTAATTTATTTTCCACTCTTTTTTTTTTTTTTTTTAATAATTTCTAACGCACATCAAGACGCTAGCTGGAGGCAGGGGGATAATTTATAGCAATTTATTATTTATGGTTATTTCCGTGTGTATTTTTAGCTGCTATATCCTCCATACCAAGAAACTAAAGAACAATGAGCAAAATCCTTAAATAGAGAGTGCTATATTTGACTGAGTGGGGCAGGATTTATCCATCAGGAGCGTTACTCCGGCCCCGTGTACCTCCATACACTCCACGGACACGACACCAATTTTTCTTGCGGGGTCCGCTGAAACCCTGCAGAACCAGACCACAATAGATGATGCATGTCTTATTGTTCCTCCGCGTAAATAGCCTCCGTTGTTCCTGCCACACTGGAGCGCCGCCAAACGTCTGAATATGTTCACATGTCCCCGGCTTGTTTTGCTCATTGTGCAAATGCTCGAAATGAGGG
>JASGAT010396986.1:0-11087 GCA_030220025.1 Chelon auratus | reverse complement strand
TTTTTTTTTTCCTGAATGTGTTTCAGTATGAATAGAAAAGACATTTTCTTAACTGCATCCATTTTATACAGGTTTGTGAGGTGACCATCAGGGTTTATGGGCCTTCATGAAAAAGGTTTTAAACTTCTTTTGGTTCTATCTGCAAAATCCTTTAGAGATTTGCTGATGAGCATTATATATATATATATATATATATACTTGAGTGTAGTCAGCGCAGCAAGGGGAAAAGCAGTGGCATTGTCTTAATAGGATAATAGGAACCAGTTGTGGATGTGTTTAAAGCCATCACAGTGGCCTGTGTTTGAGATGGATTTACCAGAGGCCGCAGCTTTGAATAGGAGCGATTTTTAATAGCTTGTCATTTATTAAATTAGGACAATGCTGGGCGCTTGCGGGCACCAAAATTGGACACAGACAGACATAGTGGAATATGAAATGTAAGCAGATGTTTGAGAGAGAACGGGAGCGAGGCGTACGTCACAGGCTGAATGCCACATTTACTGTGTGTGGTCAAGTACATGCAAAAAAGCTTAGCTTCTCCAGGCCTGGACTTTGAGTTAAAGCTAAATCAAACTGTTTCCAGGAGCCAGTACACAACCAGTCGCTGGCACATTCCATAGGACTAAACTAGTGTTTTAAAGTGCTGAATGTGAAAATGAGTCCGTCAGAGCTGAGCGCATTAATTGTTTCTGTAGACAGAGGAGGGAAAACTGTTAGGTGAAAAAGGTGACAGTAATTTTCCTGCTTGATGCGGTTCATCTGAGGAGCCAGAGGGCCTCTGTGAATGATGTGCGTTTACCCTCATTCCATCTTTATCTCAACAGGTTATTTAGGCGATGCTGCTGTGAGCTGGCAGGTAGAGCTCCATGTTAGGACATGCTCGACCAGATGAGAAGCGTTGCTCTTTAACTTGAGTGGCTTCAAAAGTAATGTTTTGTTCAAAGCAGTTGCTCAAAGGATAATGAATCAGTGTCTGATCAAAAGCCAGTCTATCCAGCTTATACAGTAACCACTATCTGTTGTATTTTATTTCTCTATATCAGTCTTTTTAGCGAGGCTAGGAAATGTTAATAGCTTGCTAATTCTTGCCAGTGCTAAACACAACTAAGACACTGGTTAAGATAAATATTATACCTTTAAGCAATTTCCATTGTGGACGATTGAAGTCTAAGCCTACCTGTTAAACAGCAGCGTGTTAGTATCATCATTGTAAGCTCATTAGCATGCCGATGTTAGCATGTATCACGGCCATTCCTCATAGAGCTGTTAGCATGGCTGTAGACCCTTAAGTGCATATTCATTGTAAATGTTTCTTTGTTTTTTTTTATATATTGGGTCAATCTAACCCTGACAGTATCACCCGCTGATGAAGAAGCTGCAGAATCATCCCTGCTAATGATGGAAACATGTATTAAATAGAAGAGCATCAATTTCCCACATCAGACTGACCCTGAACAGCAGCTTTCAGTACTATGGTGGCCCTGAGTGCTCAGAAATACTTATATGGATGCAAAAAAAACACAAAAAATTAATAAAAGAGTTTTTGAGTTGATAACTGACACAGCTTTATGGACTTGGATAAAAAGCACAGAAATAAGCGGAAATAAAACAAGATTTTTTTTTCTATATTTTTTACATAAAGTTGTGTCATATACTGTATATCAAGGTTGTCTACCTGCATCTGATTTCATGTTTTTTACCCTTCTTTCCTTCTGTCCTTCTTGTGGTTCTCAGGCCTCAGCCACCCATGTCTCTGGGTAACAGTCCGGGGGGTGTAGGAGTTTACCCTGGCGCCATCACTATGGCAACGACAGCCACACCATCCCCACACCTGACCTCAGACTGCTCCAGCAACTCAGCCAGCCCTGAACCAGCCATCCCCGTCATTCAGAGCACATACGGGGTGAAATCTGAGCCCGGCGGCGGCAGCAACGGTGGCGGGGTCGGTGCCTTGGATCTGCCCAGCGACCCCACCAACGGAGACGACGACATGGACATGTATGAGGACTTTGAGGACGAGCCCAAGTCAGACTATAGTAGCGACCACGAGACACGGGAGGCCGTCAGTGCCAACTGAGTGTGCTCAGGGCGTGAGATAAAGAAAGAAAAGAAGAAAACAACTCCCATTATACTCAGAGAGACTTCTTAAAAACACAGTTTATCACAGAGAGCTTCAGGCAGACTTTCAGAACGTGTTGCATCATGCACTGAGCATGCCCCGAGAGGATTTCTAATCAGCAGATATACTCCGAAAGTTCTCCAACAGTATCTCGATGGACGCCCATTAGAAGAAGAGGGCCGATGGGCAAAATGTGACCCAGGAACACAATCCGACCGATCATTCAGACATCCAGCTGACAACGAACTTCAGTTTCCTATCCTCTGACAATCTTAACAGGAGTGTATAAGAGTTAGACAAGGGGAGAAAAGGGGAGAAAAAGGACGAACACATTGCTGTGTGGTTTATAAAGAGCATGCATGGATTTTGAAGCATTAGGAATTGGTCTTCAACAGCTATTTGGTCTTAAATGTTTAAGGAGTGATTTAGTTTTTATCATTATGTATTTACTTTTTGTGTTTTTTTTTCCTTCATTGTTTTGTTTTTTGTTCTATAGACTTTTTTTCTGACAGGTCACTGCCTGTAAAAACTCTGGACTGTCAGAACTTGAAATTTGGAAAGTTTTTAATATAAATCCTAGTTCTTGTAATCTTATAGTCTTACTTTTGTTTCTTATGAAAACAGTGCTACATCCTTTTCTTTTTCTGACAAACTGCTTACATTACATTACTGTTAGATTTTTTTTTTTTTTTTTTTTTTTAAATATCCCAGCTCAGGTATGATGTGCCAGCTTGTGAATGTGTTTTTTTTTCTTTTCTTACAGAAAGAGTGGTAGGACTTGTCAGACTGTCAATGAAATAAAGGGAGCACAATCCCTTATATTATTATTATTATTACTATTATTATTGAGTAAGTAAGTACCCAGACGTTGTACAGATTTTTCTTCAAATGTGCCAAACATTCACATTCACTCGGGATGTCGTAGTCTTAATTTCCAATGCTGCAAAAAAGTCTTATACAATCAGTTTTTTTCTATCTGATGAGATGGGTTCCTACTCAGTAACTGCTCCCACCCTAGCCCAATCACAGGCAGAGCTCAGGGAGGACATGTTTTAATCACACTCGCTTAGTCTCACACACACACACTTTGTGTCGCTCTCTCTTCGATTCGGAGGAGCAGCATCGAAGGCGCCCGTGCCTCTGTTTCACTGCATTGGTGCTTTCATAAACCACATTGCCCGTAGATTCTCGAGGCCAAACCCTTGTGCAGTTAAGTGCAGTGCAGTACCAGCATTTGAGTCTGTCCCTTTAAATCAGCCTAGATAATTTCAGCTTAATTTCACTTTAAGAATTCCCGAGTCTTAAAAGTGCTCCTTAAGCTCTGCTCTCTCAGCGTCATAGGAAAGGGGACGAAGCATCCCCAGGATGACCCAACTATAGGACAAGAGATTCTAGTATACTGGATCCCTTCACTGTATTGTGTTTTGAATCGGTACAAAAATGTACAAAATGTTACTATTTTTATTCGCTTGTTAATTTTTAAATGTCTTCTTAGCATCATGTGGGAGAGATAGGCCAAACTGGTGTTTTAAAAAAGAATTTATATAGTTACAAAAAAAAAACACATGGGTTTAATAGGTCTGTCATTTCAGAAGGGTACTTTTTTCTACGTTGCATGTATATTTTGAAGACAAGTAAATTATTAAGAGGAGAGTGGNNGCAAAAGTCTCAATCAGCCTCTCAGTCGCAGCCTCCCCAGTCAGAGCACACACACACACAAGTTTTTTCCACAGTCTGAAGCGAGATGCTCCTGTTCTGATGCGGCCTAGCAGCCAGCGCCACGCTGAGCGCACATGCTTTTTCCTCTGTTTCACTCAAATGTCACATTCTTTCACTGAAGACACGTTATATTTTTACTTTGTCTCTCTTCGCTGCATTCTTTGCAATTTTAAACATGTTTCCATTTTCCAAACCTGTGACCTCGGGTAGTTTCTGGGTGCTCTGTTTAGCTGCTTCATGCGTCTCCTGACTTTGCTCGATGACCATATCTGGCAATTTTTTACTTGGAAAAGCTTCACAAGCTGGGACTGAACATTGATTTTAACTTGCATTACAGGAAAAAAAAAAACAAACAAAAAAAAAAAAACGATGCCTCATACNAAAAAAAACAAAAAACAAAAAAAAAAAAACGATGCCTCATACATTTCTGTTAATGTCATACACATCCTAAGCACTGGATATAAATTCTATGTTTTTGTTTTAGTATTGACTAATGTGAAGGTGTTATTTGATTTTAAACATGATAATTAGAACAGTCAATAGTCACAGTTTTGGAGCCTCGTACACACCAGGCACCGGTAAATTGCCATTTGGTTAGAAGCATTTCATTTGTTTAAGTCAATTTTGTTGCCGCAGCTCTAGTGCCGCCTAAAGAGGTCACACCACCTCTGATCTCTTTCAAAGGTAACCTCATGCTCTTGTCAGTTGTGACCTGCAGAGGCAGAACACAAGTTTCCTGGTCGCACACATTTTTTTTTTTTTGTGATGAGTATTGTATTTGAAATTCAATTGTGCGTTTTAACATTTCATTGTATTTATTAGCCAGCTTTGGCTCTAAAAATGTGTCAGTACAACTTGGTGAGAAAGACAATCAAAAAAATATATATAAATAAAAAAAGTAAAGACTTGAGATTTTCCTTACAAATCTGTTGGTTTGTCATTCCTGTTCCTAGCGTTTCTTTGTCTTTCCAGAAAAGCTCATGCCACATCATTGTGCTCTGTGTGTGTGACAGCGCTGTGCACACGTTGCAGGTAGCGTTGCGTGAATTTGTATTTCCATTACTCTAAATAGTGCTCTTACTTTCCAGGGATCTAATCATTTCCAACACAAGGCTTTCTGTTTCCAGAGTCGAGCCATTCCACTTTATATTTTGGTGGCCCATTACAGTAAATGTGGCCTATTGTTCCATTGTGCGAGCGTGCGTGTGCGTCTGTGTGTGTGTGAGGTAACGCCACACATTCTGACTGTGCTGTGGTGTATACGCCACGGCGCCGGTGCTCGCTGCAGCCAATCCCAGCATTTCAGAGACAGAAACTGAGAGCTCAGCCATATGCAGCCACATCATAAATCTAATTGTAATTCCCAAATCAACTGTAGCGTCACCCTGCGAGGGGCGCCGGCAAGTTTGTCACACACTCCTTTGTGAGCACTCGTGTGTGTGCTGCGCTTGTGCTTTTGGTTGGGAGGGGTGTTTGAAATCATACTTGTGCCGTTGCCATGCTAATCTCGTTAAATAAGTCATCATAATTTACATTTCCTTTTCCTTTCTGCAGGATGAACATTTAGCTGTTTTCAAGTTGACAGATTGCGTGTGTATGTGTGTGCACGGTTAGTGTGAGCATACACAAAGCTTTCAGCACCTCAACAAAGGATAGTATAGTTCATTAGTGCAGTCTTAGTTTCATAACTACATGCCCACACTCATGTATACACTTCATTTATCCCTGAAGGAGAGTGACGCAATCCTCAGTTTCCATTTGGTTTTCCCAGTTGTTGAAGCTACTGGTAGCTGAAAGTAAAGAGATTTGCAAACAGAATAATGGAACAATCAACCCGACTGCATATCAGATTCGTAAATAATATTCAGAATGCTTGCATGGAGAGCTGGGTGTGGCTTGGTGTATCAGAAGACAGTCAGTCAGAAACAACAAGTACAGGACATGGACGATTTCATTTCTAATTGGATTATACCAATCTGCAGGGGTGGAAGGAATACTTGGACCTTCAACTTCTATATGGACGCACGCTACATTATAGCCGTTGCCAGATGAGTTCACACAATGCCGATTAGGATAATAACAGGAACATCACTCTGTATTTTAAAGCATAAGCTGCTGTTTGTGGTGAAATAGACATGCTGTAACATCGGTGGAGTAGATGTATTTTACGTCCAAAAGCAGGGGTTGTTTGCAGGAGCTGAAGAGGGGAACCGGCTGGAGGCTGCAGCAACTAGGAGTATTGTTTTTAGGCTATGACAGAGAAACGCCAACTACAAATGTAACAAGGGTTCTGGGCAAATAAAATAATGCAGAGGAGGCATCCAAGAAAAGTTTCTGGTGATCCAGATGAAAAAGAAAGTTTCAAAGGAAGGGTGACAGTGTACAGAAGAAAGTTTGTGGCAAGGACGAACTCAGATTAACTCTGGTGTCGCATAGATAATTACCTCGTTTGACGACTCCATCATTCAACGTTCCTTTCCGCCCCTGCCTGTGTTTTCACACCGGATAACTCCTGAGGAAAAAGGGTGACGCGGTCAAGTTCACCTAGGCGTACATCAAATGCAGTGTTTATGTAATTACTCCCTGCCAAATGGGTGATACGCACTGCAGAGTTTAATAAAACTAGAAATACTTCTTTTTGAAAATACTGTTACAAGCTGTGCTTTAAGTGCTTGAGTGCTGTAACTCCCCTTCTCCATCCAACTCAGTTCCACTGTGCATTCTCCTTGTGGATTCTTGAATCCCAGCCAACATTATTGATGCATTTTATTCTTCTGCTTTTTTCCCCATTCATCCTAAATAGTTGGGAGTCATGAGCTGGCGCGTGATATTACACTTTCACAAGAACAGACAACTGAGTGTTGCGTAGGGCCAGCAAGGAACACAAAGAGGCAAGTTATGGGTGATGTAGTTAAAGCACCATTATGAATCGACAGGGTCAATTTGACCTAGGCTGTTTTGACTGCTTATAAAGCATGATATATATATATATAGTTTCACCTTCTTATTGAACTTGTGTCCAACACATTAACATAAATTTTATATTTATTTCTGTAATTTATGGTATGATACGCCTAATTTACATAACAGTACAAATCATTTTTGAGAAAAAAAAGCAGAAATTCTTAATAATTATCACAGTGGTTATGATCAGAGACATATGTATTGATCCATTACACAGACTGGTATATGTCAGTGTTCAGTCAGGCTATTGTTTTGAAACCTTTTTGATTTTTTTAATGGCAGCAGATAGTCACACCTGTTGTCCTCCTGGTTCAGTTTGACCTGAGCTGTTCATGGTTATAATGGACAATGAAATTATTAGTTATAACCACTGATTGGGACCGCTGGGATAGGCTCCAGCAGACCCCCGCGACCCTTAACAGGAATAAGCGGGTACAGGAGATGAATGAATGAACTACTGATTGGTATATGTCAAGCATTAGTCAGAATACCTTCAGGTCAAAACTGACTAATGCACTTGTTTTCATAAATAAGAAAGCAAAGAAATATAATGGAGTGCAGCGTTTATTTTAAAAACTCTTTCTTTGACCTCCTTTAAAAAAAATTATAAACACAGAAAAACAGTGTGAGCGCGTATGTGTGATGGGCAGCCTGTTGGCCCCTGACTGGGGGCTGTAATCCATTTACACCTGTATACACTGGTAACCTGCAACAAAAGTAATAAGCAACAAATCATTCAAAAATTAATTCTTATTTCACACAAGCATGCAATGCATTGACCTGAATGAATACCGATAAATATTACATGAAAAAAGTGCAATACCTTGTCTGGGTTGTGGACTCCCTCCCTTGTTCTGGTTATAATCACAGATGATATGGGGCTTTTTGTCCACCACAGTGCTACTAAAAGCAGTGTCCCAAAAAAATTTTTTCTCTCTATGGGGCAGTAGGAGACAAGAGAATGAGTCTTCTTCATCAGGCAGTCAGTTTTGTTTATAGTCATCTTGTCCAGAATTGGAGAAAGACATATCACAGGTGTGGAATTAACATGTTCACAAATGTTTAGCTTTGATATTTTGTGTTGTCTGGAGGCTGAATGCACATCAGAGATTGTAAATTTTACACTGAAAGAATCAGAGCACTGGAAGTTGCTTTGACGCACGTGTGTGCATGTGTGTGTTTGTGTGTGTGTTTGTGTGTGTATACAAGTTGTATGTGTGTGTTCATTGTGCTACAAAGCACAATAGTGTGACCCATTGCACCTCTAAATATGGCCGGGTCAAACTTCAGCTTGAAGCCATCGTTTTTTTGGGTTGTTTTTTTTGTTTTTTTTGGAAAGAGGAGAAACATATGTTCCTGTTCCATTAATGTCAACACAGACTGCACACGTCTGTGAAGGTTCCCAGTCATCCAGGTCACCCAAAAGAAACCAAGCTGAAGTAAGGGCAGCTGGGCTTGTTGGGTCTCTTGAAGACGCTTCGCCTCTCAAAGTAGATTCATCTGTTCTAAATGAGCAGGTGGAGAGAAGGGATGCCCATGAAACTCACATGAGGTGGGTCTCTAACAACGAATTTGTTTTGATGGTGTTTTTGATTCGGGAAATAAAATACAATCAACACAGATTCTTCCAATTACAGTTTTATCTCAATGAAACCCAACAAGTCCATCTGCCATTGTTTCAGCTTTGTTGTTTGGAGATAGAGGGGACGTGTAGATAGATTGCATCCAGTCAGTAGTCTGGTAAAACTGTGTTCATGGTACAATTTTCTCACGAAAAGTTTTTTTTGAATTGTTTTGAATGTTGTTTTGAATGAGTTGTTTTGAATGTTTAAACCAGTATAAGGGCTTTATTTTAGGCTCCATGTAAAAATGCCTACTGAATACATCTGATCATATCTAGGATCGAAAAAAGATAACGTTTGACAGCTTGGCTGTTTACCGAGGCAATTGTTCCTTTCAAAAGAGGGAGAAACAAACGCAGTCATAAACTCAGACGTGATTACAGAGACTTTACCTGTCTTTTCTCATGGGTTTGGTGTGGGAGAGCAGGCTGAGGCATAATAACGTGCTGTCTTCATGAAAGCCTGTTCTTAGACAGGGCCCTCTAGGCAAATTCACTTTTTGATTTTAAAAACCATCTTGAAGAGCAGAGAGAACCACATCCTTTCTTTTTTCCCCCCCTCCTCACCAATCAGACATTTAGATCAAGAGAATTATAAATTGTTATTACAAAGGAGGAGCCCCCTTCAGACGTGTTGGAGAGGCTCTTTCAATGAGGCATCAAAGCCACCCTGTTTATGATCATGGAGGCTCCACTACTCATTAAAGCACACAGAATGGTCATGGTTCTGCAGCACGCTGCCGTCCTCTTTGAGCTTATGATGGTTAATCATTCAAATGCTTTTGATTCAAAAGGGACTAATTGACCCTTGCACTTCCGTTGAGCTGATCATGTTTCACAATGAGCACCGTCTGAGTGATGCTGCAGGTAAAAAGTCGTCCAGAAGTCTGCGTTTGATTAAAAGAGGAAATCCTTTCTACGTCCAACTTTTAATCACAGATTTTTGTTTCTCAGTTGTGATTCATCGGCCCCTTTTTCTCATTAAAAATTATAATTACACTATGTATTTTTTGGATCATCAAATATTCTTCTTTAACGGACATGCTTGGTTACACATGTTTACTCACCTACAGTACGTCCTCACTCACTCACTCACTGGATTTTGAACTTGGATTAAATTATAGCTCATAGTGAGCTCATAGTGAACTGTCCCCTTTTCAGTTTGGAAAAGGGGACAGTTCTGCGCTGTTGTGCATTGTACGTAGTAAAATGTACGATACAACTTGCACTTGAATATATCAGACTTTTTTAGCTAATGAAAGTTGATAACAATTGCAAATTGAGAGGGGTACTTAGTGTATTAGAATTCCAAGGGTCAGCAGCCTTGGGAGGTCTTTAACACAATCACTAAAAAGCTAAATACCTGAATAAAAGGAAATCACACACACAAAAAAACTTTTTAATGCAATTGCTTTAGCAGTTTCTGGGTTTCCATGTCTTTGAAACGTTGCATAAAGGCATATATTTCTTTTTTAATGCAATTAAAAGTGAAAGAAAAAATCTACAGCACTTTCTCAGGAAAATGGGCAATGGACAAAAGGCCAATTTTTCCTTTTTGAGGCAAAGTCCTTGGGTCTTTTTAAGTGCATTAGTCCGCTAATTAAATATTATATGTTTAACGAAAAATGCCAGCATGAAAGCAGCTGAATTGTTTGATTCAAATACACGTCTGCAGCCTTGATGAGTGGAACTGTGCGCGACCATGAGGAGGTAAAGAACGCCATTGTTGCCAGTCCTCCCCTCATTTGACCCGCCATAATCCTTTCCAATTTCACAATTACATTCCCTTTTGTGGTGCGCTCGCATACAAAGACACTAGACATGGTTATGCAGTGAAGGCAGTGACATTTCACTAACTGCGTGCAGAGTTGCTGTTTACCATTCAAAAGTGAGACACTAAAGGACAAAAGTTCAGCTACAAAACAAACTGAAAAGTTTATCATGTCTATCATGTCTGCAGCCTTGTTATGTCTAATGACATATATTCCCCCACCACAGTCTCCTCAATGGATCCTTGAACGATGGCTTCATCTTCTGCTTGCAGAGCACACAGTCACAAAAGTAACAAAGTGAGATCAAAGAAAACACATTAAATATCTACACTTGAAACATTATACTGAATGTCTGCACTAATAATATACAAATCTCTGAATCCCTCTGAATATTTTATAATAATCAATTGATGCCATTTCGTCCTCCATTTATTCCAACGCGGTTTAAAACTCGTGCACGGACACAGTGAAGTATAAACAGGAAATGACGTTACACTGTCAGTCGGTTCTGTCCAGTCGGAAACAAGAAGTGTTGGTTGTTCCAGCCTTAGACATATATACTATGTCTATGGTTCCAGCCATATGGTTCCAGCCATTTCCAAATGTTGTTGTGTCTTGTGAAATGTTGTGTTTTGACCTTCAGGAATCCATGTGATGAATATAAGTAAATGTAAATAACTAGCGCCTGTTAGCTCCTCCTTGTCTCACTATCGGTCAGTTATTAGAGCAGTGTACAGTTTCCTCATGTGCTGAATATGAAGCCTTTACTGTGAAAGTGTTTTTTCTCCTTAAAGGAACAGTATGTAAGAAATGTATTTCAATTAATCATAAAATGGCCCTGATATGTCACTAGACATGAAGGAATCATGTTCATTTCAAATACTTATATCAC
>JASGAT010396980.1:27009-39984 GCA_030220025.1 Chelon auratus | reverse complement strand
GCGTATTACTTTGCAAATGTTACCTTTATATAAAAATCAGTGGCGTGAGTTCCCTGGCAGGTAGGATGCTACAAGCATCTCAATACTTGACACATTTCTTCTTTGGATTTAGTTCATGTCAGTGGCTTCTGTCTCTTCGTGTAATCCCAGACGGACATCATGTTGAGATCAGGGCTCTGTGGGGGCCATCTGTGGAAGGATGATCGCTCTTTGTGGCTCCGGCTGTACGTTCAAGGTCTCTGTATGTGTGTCTGGTAAACACACACACACACACAGAAAATGGTCTAGTTCTGTGTCAATATTAGTTGCAAAGATTAACTCGATGTACCAGAGGTCATTTGGTTTATTTCAGTTTGTAGTTGATATTGTGTCAGAATGCGCATGCTTGCATTGCAGATATAGGCCTCCCTCATTTATATACTGCGTAAAGTGTCTCTCTTTTGATTTTATTGCAATAATTGGTCACCTCTTTAACCTTTTCTTGAGGGTAACATTAATTCCTGCACCTCATCCAGAGGAGCAGATCCAGTAATGATCATTAAAATAACCAGGTGACCTGCTCAGCTGTTTCAGGAGTCCTGTTCTGTTGTGCATTTTAATTGTATTGTTCGGGGACAGTGCACTTTTATCAGCAGTTAAGTTGAAGAGCCAGAAACCACAAGGCCAAATGTTCTTATCCAGCCCAGAAAAGAGTAATTTACGTAAAGGTGTGATAATAGGAGGTTCAAGTGTCTCTTTAAGATACTTAGTGCAAGCTATAGTAGTTGTTCCTCTCAAACAAACATGCAACATGAGAAGCTAATTTATAGACACGCACACTCAAAACCCAACCATTTCTGTAAACAGTGGAATAATAGAAAGTATCTGCCCTCTGCAGATCCTTCTGTTCTGCATGTTTGTGATAATTTTATGTTAGGCCAACTCCTTTGTGTTTTTGTGCTTTGTCGTGTTTGCTTGTGCATGCTTGGAACCCGCGATGCATAAATTAGACAAAAGCAGAAAATAAATTAATCAGAGACCTGTGAGGTAGACTAGCCCGTACTTTCATCTAAAGCGCCCTCTGACAATGCTCACTCGCACGCCGCACACAATGCCGCTAATTGTAAAGCAAGGCTCAAAGGCGTGAGTCTGTGCTGCCATTTTGCGTGCGGGAGCATCGTCAGTGGAGAGTGCTGGATGTTGTTCCTCAGAAGGAATTCCCTGCAGTAGAGGCAGGAAGGAGAGAGAGAGAGAGAGAGAGAGAGAGACATTTCTGATATAAATAAATTTTCACATTCATTTGCACTCCCACCCATGTGAAGTAATGATTCTGCACTTGTTAAAACCTGTCTAAGCCTCGATACTTTGCAACCCCAATCAAGAAGTGTGATAGCAGGGACTTTAAAAACTGGAAATCCAACTCATAACTATGGGTTTTGTTTAAAGTCTGCAGTGTGTGTCTCCCATTCTGCTTGTTTATGAGATGATGAATAGGCAATAATTCAAAGCAGCGTCCCGTTCCAGTCAGAAAAGCCTCATCTGTTTAGTTTACGGTTTAGACCTACAACCAGTTAAGTACACGTGACAAGAAAAAGGGGTGAAGTATTGACAAAGAGCACATTATTGACGTTCCATCTGGCAGCTTAATTCATCTGTTTGGTTGTTGTCTATAGGAACGTTTGTTGCCTGAGCAGCAGAGCAGAGAAACCAATGTGAAACTGGGTATTTATGAGATATTTGCCGCCAAGTCTTTAATAAGAAGATATAAACGTGATAAAGTGGAAAACAAAGTGCCTGAGTCTAAAGGTGCTTTAGATACACGACCACACAAACATCTTATCAGCGTAACTAATAGGGCGTGGTGTCGTCCGAGATTTGCATTTTTGCTCTGTGCTCCGCCGTTCTCTGTCTTTTGCCTTTCCTCCCTGTCACCTTATCTCTTTGTCCTGCCTTTTCACCTGATTACTCCTCCTCATCTCTCCCCTCTTCTCTGCCATATCACTCATCCTGTCTGCGCACCCCTTCCGATCTCTCCATCATTAACCCCCCCAATCTATTTCTCCTCCTTGCATCTCTCCATCCTGTTGCCCCTGCTGCCCTCTCTCCCACTCTCTCATCCATCTCCCTGCCCTTCTCACTTTCTGGTCCTTTCGTCTTTCGCCGCATCTCATCTCTTTCTCATCACTTGTTCGCAGACTGTCTGGTTAGCAGAGCAGCTGAAGTGTCAGTGACATGCACGCTTGCACGCACACACACACTCGCGCACGCACACACAAATCCTTTCCTTGGATTCTTCTTCCTGTCTTCCTGTCGGTAACCTTTATATCTCTTTCTCTCCATTATCTGTCACTCTCTGGAGAGAAGGAATTTAATGAAAGTCAGTGCAGGGCAATGTCATAACCTATTGATAAGGTTTGTCTGGTCTGTAATTTGCATCAGGCGGCTTTCAAATGATCCCTTTCTGTGCTGCGTTTTTTCCCTGAGTGTGTGCATCATTCATTTGCATCCATTTGTTGCTAAACACGTAAACAAGTTTTAAAATTAAATTTTAACATGCTACACCAAAGAAGTGTGTATCTGGTCTGAATTAGTAAAGCACATTCTTGACAAAGATCTTGGAATCTTTAGGAAAGATTTGTACTTTAATGAATACCTGCAACAGTGTTATAGATCTGCACTATTCCTTCAGAGAAATGCACTTAGCATATTCTGGTGCATCGCTAATAACCCCAACAAGCTTATTATACTATTGTATGTATATATTTGGGCTCCCATGGACAAATTACTTTCATTTCTGCATGTGCGAAAGTTCCACTGGTAAAGTTTCAGTTCTTCATTAGTTTAATTGATTTATCAGAGAGAGAATGGTCCTTTGGATTCCAGAGCTTGATTCATTCTCTTACTTTCAAAGCTTACCAACAGGCTCGTCTGAGCAACCGACTGAGGATCTGAAAATGGATTTGAAAACAGAGCTAATCGATGTCTACAAAGCAGGGAAAGCCTAAAAGAAAAAAGATATTAAAGGGCTGCGAGCTTACAGTTCTCACAGCCCAAAATGGACTACAAAACAAAAAGATGAAATCTGTTAGAACAAGAAAACTCGCAGACGAAACTGCACATCTGCTGAGCACAAAGGAAAACCAAAGCCCCGTATGACAGCAAAAACCTGCAGGAAGGTTTAGCTGACACTTGAGTGGAGGTGCACCAGTCCACCGTGCAGCACTGAAAGAGGGACCAGGAGGAAACTGTGCCTTCAGCCTCAGCCCAAAGTTAACGTCTCGAGTATGCAAAGCAACGTCTGAATAAGGCAGACTAATTTCAGGTGATTCAAATTGAGCTGTTTTGAGCCGCAATCACCAAAGGCGCATGTTTAAAGGAAAATAAATAAATAACAGCATTTGATGAAAAGAACACCTTGCCAACTGTTAAGTGTGTGGGTGGAAAATATTCTGTTTTGAGGTTGTGCAGCAGTCAGTGGCACAGGAAAAGAAGGAAGAATGGGTTTGTCAAAATATCAGCAAACTCTGGATTTAAATGTCATTCAGAAAATAGACTTTTCTGGCTTGCACAACAGAACACGCCAGACCTCAAAATCCCACCCGTCATACTGTGCCAAATAGCCACAAAACATCTACCACGACATGACAGGTTTACCATTGAATTAATACGTTTGTTCCCCTATCTACACATAGTAATATTCTCTATATTATATTCTTTAGATATCTGTGAAAAAGTATCTGGCTGGAAAACTTGTTGCTCCGAAAACACAGCAGAATAGCCAATAAAATAAAAAAGAATAGCCCATAAAATGAGACAAATGAAGGAACATGCTCTGCTCTGTTCAGTTCTCAGAGCACTTGTTGATGTGTCCATGCCAGGGGAAGAGGCTCCTGCTTGGTATCTTGGACACACAAACACAGACACACATTAAGCGCGCGCTTGCGCATGTGCACAGACTGTCATTTAAAATTATATTCTTAACTGACTGATGAGGTTATATAAATGTTAAGTGCAGGGGTCAAACATATCCACACTGTCTTAGCTGTAGAGCCCTGCACACACATTTGGTTATTCTCTCGCTCTCTCCGCACACACACATCCATACACATGCACAGATGCATGGGGACAGCATTAGTGTATAAGAGAAGGGTTATTGCAGTATAATCCCATATTAAAGCTACACTAGCTGCCCCGATGATTGGTTCAGAGGCTTTTAATAGCCGCCGGGCAACAGACACACGTACGCATACGCTGTCCGAAAGATTTGAATCCTTGTTAAAAGCGGGAGTTGTAATTAATATTTCATGGCAAAAGCATTAACACGTACGGTACGCAGACGCACATAGACTTATTCATTTGCATCACATCCTGCTGTGACAGATGGCAGCGATTACTCACCTGCCACACACACACACACACACACACACACACACACACATACATATATACAGTGTCGCCATGCTTGATTTTGATCCTGTTATCACACTACTTTCCTTAAAAAAATAAAAAAAAAAGGTACAGCTGCTACTCAGTAAACGGCCTTCCTGAAGCAGACAGTTTTTGTCAAAGCAGCAAATCTGTAGGACACAAGACGTCCACCCCAAGCAGGACGCAGGGTTGTTTTTGTTTTTCTTCATTTACGTAGTCCAGAGGTTTAAGCTATGGATGCTGTCTAGTATACCAGTTACCTCTCTGGTGTCTGCTTCCATGCAATCCCAGGCTGCCTATATTCAAAATCCTGACCATTGTTCTAAATCTTGAATGAACTTCTTCAAAAGATAAAGTACTAGCCTCGGGGTATCTGGCTGGGAACTGTCCTCAGAGGGTATTAATAGAGTAAGAAGAAGACCAAGAAGAAAACATTGTAGGGCTCTCAGGCTATCACTCCCCTATACACACACTCCACAATATTTTCTAACAAATGTCTTTGCTCTTGTTTTCTCGGCTACTTACCTTTTCTTAATCTCCTCTTTGGTCCGCATGCTTCTTCTCCTCCTTGGTGAGTCTCTCTCATATCTGGTAGTCCTTTAGTCCTCAGTAGCGCTCCCCTCCGACTCTTTACCGCTCTCTATCTCTCTGTCTCATTCTGTCGCTGCTGATCCTCGCATGCTGGCGGAGCTCAGTGATCCTCCCTCCCTCTCTCGCGCTCTCTCTCGCTCTCTCAGTCTCTCTCTCTCTCTCTCTCTCCCTGCTTTTCCCTGATCGATCTCTATTTATACCTGCTATGATTCTCTGTTAAACTCTCAAGTGTTTCTCATAATGCCATCAGTCTGTGAAGTCATCCGTTGTGTCATTCTTTGACTCACTGTTTCTCCCGGTTCTGTCTTTTTTATTGGCCAATCCCTTGCCGTTCCCTGCTTTTAGAGTCTATAAATGTGCATGTGCCTACATTGACCCTGGCGTGTTGGTCGACCCAGTGATAGTTTGGCAGCAGAGAAGGGCCTGCGCCCGGGAGTCGAGCCAGGACACAAACAAACATGCACGCTTGCATACACGGAAGCACACACTTCTATCACCCGCTTTATTTATATCTTAGCTTTTCTGTGTGAACTCAGTCTACTACTCCCTTGCACGCGCTCCCGCTCTCTCTGTTTTGTTCTGCTGCCTTCCCTCCCTGGCTGCTTCACCTCTCTGGACTCTTTGAGCTATTTAGCCACTGCCCTCTGCCCTCTTTGCCCCACTTCAGCCTCTTTGCACCATTCCTCCTCCTTATTTTATCATTATTTCACATCCTCCATATTTGACTGCCTCATCACCGATCCTCATTTGAACTTACTGTCTTCTTTCTCTGTTCCTATTTGCACCAGCAGAGGATGACTCTGCTTTCCTTCCACTTGCTAAACTAGATAATTTGAAAAGAAAGCAAGATTAAACACCATGACATCAGGTTTTAATTATGCTTAATCATGAAAGCTTTGTCTTTTTAGCATGGCGAATTACTTTCCTCATTTGTCGTGCGTCGGGACAGATGATGATATTTTACCAGTTTTACAAGTTTTAGGTTTACATTTTCTGTTCAGTCGTATATTTAGTTTAGAAAGGGGCTTTGAATAAAATGTTTTTAAAACCTCTGAGGTTGCTGTGTGTTACCCGGAAGGTCCCTGAATGCAGCATCCACGTGAAAGTCTCTCCTGACGCCGCCCCCACCTGAAAATAACTGATGATGTATGCGCCACAGCAAAGTGGTTGACTCACCTTGCATTGTGTTTCAATTGACCTCTGGTGAGACGAGCAAAACGGTGCGTCTGTGTGTGCACAGCACGCGCGCGACGGGGTAAAAGTGTTCGTGCAAGTTACATAAGCAGGCGAAGACGAATGCACATGTGCGCAAGAACATATGTGAGGCAGCTGTGCCAAAGTAGTTGTGATTTTGGAGTGGAAGATGTGATGAGGAGGAGATAAAGAAAGATTACAGAGTGTGAAATGATCAGAGAAACAGGGAGCTAATCTCCCCTTTTTCAGCCTGTAAATATTTTATTTCATTCCATCCTCTTCTCTTCTCTTCTCTTCTCTTCTCTTCTCTTCTCTTCTCTTCTCTTCTCTTCTCTTCTCTTCTCTTCTCTTCTCTNCTCTTCTCTTCTCTTCTCTTCTCTTCTCTTCTCTTCTCTTCTCTTCTCTTCTCTTCTCTTCTCTTCTCTTCTCTTCTCTACATGTTCATACACACACGCACACACACACATTGCTACCATCCATGCATCCAGATAAACACCATATCCCACATCTTTCTCTGAAAAAGAAAAACAAAAAAACACAGCCACAACACCTTGACACACCTCTAATTACACCTCCGCACAATCAATCTCTCTCTTTCATCCCCTTTCTACTTTTCACCTCAGCCCATGGGTGTTTGGAGGAAAAATACCTATGTGTGTCCGTATTTGTGTGTAATGGAGAGCGAGGTCAGAGATAAACACGTGTCTGGGGTGGTACGGTGAGCTTTCGCTGCAGGCTTCCTGAGACTGTGTTCTTTGGATGTTCTATTTTAAAAAATGATGAAAAATCACAGCTGAGAGCGGCGTAATGACTTCCCACCAGGGGGAACGCCACAAAAGCAATGACAGAGGGCGAGAAAAAACGAAAAAGGTGCAGGAGAGCACACAGACCTAAATGAAGTGCTGTGAAATAAAGGAATCAATGCAGCTGATGTGGAATTATTTGAATGGATTGCTGTTATCTTTTGCCCTCTGCTTTGAATTGAAACTCATTTATTCCTGTGTTTGGTTCTGTTTTGCCACATAGTAACTTCCTGTCTCTCTGTTTATCTACTAGTCCTCCGAACAGGTTCAGGTAATTGCGACTTAATAGGTGGGAATATACGCGCAGATGCCAAAATCGTCAATGTGTGCCGAGCGGATTGCTTTGTTCCATACTATGGATCGGCAGTTTAATCGATGTCAGAAACATTTATTCATTTTAATTTAGATTAAACACTCACACTTTGGCTCTTCAAATGAGGGCTCTCACAGTTAGTGCCTTATTGCTCTGTCTTGATTAAAAACTAAAGATATGTTAATTATATTTAATAGCATTAGTCATGTTTCTGTTTATCCTGCTGGGTATCTCAAGGGGATAACTTTAAGCGGAGAATAGAAACGTAGTAATATCAAGTGAGTTTATGTAAGTTTCAAGCTTTCTTTAACAAAAACAAACACTCGCATTATGAACAACTGAATGCACCCTCGCTTTGATCAGAATCTTGTCATGGTAGCAAGAAACACATTATCTCAGTGTGTTTTATCGGTGTCTTTTTTGTTTTTTTTTTGTTTTTTGAGTCGTAACTTCTACTTCTTCTACTTGACTGCGTCGCTTTCTCTGCCGACGCCTTCAGATAACGCTGCTACAAAACCAAAGAATTCACCCAGTTTCCTTATTTTTTCTTTTTCTTTTTCTAATGACATTACCAAAGTTTACTTCCATTTTGCGCTGTTGTCAATTAAAGAGCAAATCTACAAACCTATTTTACATTAAATGAAAATAGTTTCATTGGTTTCCATTGACTCCCACATATTGTGAACACTGTGGTTGGAATGGGCCACCAAGGAACTGCTAACAATCTATGTTTATAACAGCAGCCAAAGTCTTGTCAGGATTGTCCTTTTCCCCGTTTACTTTGGTTGCTGGAAGGGATGATTGAGCGACCAATTCAAATATCACTCTTGAATGTCAGTGAGTCAGCCGGTAAGTGTGTCTGTTAATGCCAACCACATTAATACCACCATCACACAACGCGTTATCGGTACGACGGTGGGCAAGGGTGTTTGCAAACCGCTGCGTCTCAGGGTTCTGCACGTTTTCTTTTATCGCGATTTTGTTATCTCAGTGACCTTTTGCCTCGAGTTTGTGTCCATCTACGTTTATTCCTGATTCTCACAAAAGTGTTAGCTTGGATTGCCATTTTGACTGGCGTCCAGTTAGCGAAGAAGGCGTACTTGGTGAAGTGCCTAATGCAAACACGGATGGAAGCCCTTGAGTGCTCCATGTCCTCCAGTCCTAGGAAAAGCCTCCGTTGCTTGTGCTCACTTGGCTTGTTGCTCCGGGAGAGAGGTTTGCATGCAAACCATCCCGAGAACTGCATCCGGCAGTCACCCACTGCCATTATACAACTTAGTTCTATCCACTATCAAAGTAATTTGGCACAAGGCGAAGTCTCGGTTCAGCATGAAAAGGCACTATGCAGGCTTTGCTTATATGTAGCAACGTCATCATGTGGTAAAATGTTTTAGAAGGGCTTGGGGAAATCCAGTTCTGATGATAAAACGTATTTACTACAACCAAAACTTTAACGTTCTGAATACTATTGGGAAGCTATACTATGACACTGAAAACAACAAGAAAAAAGTAATGGACCTGCCCTTTAATGGACAGCTTTTATGGTCCTCACAGCAGCAAGGCTTTAGACTAATTTCATATCACGCAGGTGTTTTTTCAGGCGGCTGTCATTTCGAAACATCTCGGAAATTACAGCTGTTAATAGATTATAAATGAGAGTGGCCAGAGTGAGAGAACGGATGGAGAAACAGGGGAGGAGGGTGAAGCAGGGAGGAGGGAAGGAGAGAAATCCCAAACCTCACCAGCATCTGTGTCCTGTTTTGTCAGTAATCTCTTTACTGTTGTGTAAGGCTTTTGCCTCAACAAGCCCTGAGCTCTCTCTCTCTCTCCTCTCCCTATCCCTCTCTCACTCTCTACCTCTCATCCACACTGTAGAAGCAGTTTTATTAATATACACAAGCCAGATGCAACTACCATATGCCTTTGCGTGCCATGCAATGTGTTGATGAAACACATTTATATGTGAGGAAACAAACAGCTGATGGTTGGATTTTTGGCCCTTAGAGCATTTCTGTTGGTGTTAAAGGAGATTGAGAGCATTGGTCCTCTGAGAACACCAATTACAGTGAAGTAGGGCAATATTACACGTGACCTACACTTCCACTTCAAATCACTCACACACACTGAAAAAAAAACACACACACATATGAAACCAGAGGGTACTGAGCTATAGAGTATTCTGTGTGCGCCTGTGTGTGTTCTTAATCCTATTACTGATCAGTCGCTGCACTCAGGCAAAGAAGGAAGACAGAAAAAAAGTTAATTGCGCTGCCTGGTAGTGTTGATATCAGCACACCGGTGGATAACAGGGGCTCTCCTGTTTCCTTTCAAATAACGGAAGTTTATAAGGCTTTATTTAAAGACAGGATGAACATGTTTCATTTTATGGTTTCTTCCAGTGTTTATTTGTTACCTTGGTCTCACACTAAATGCTTCTCCAGGCACCTTTACGGGTGGTGGNGCTGACGGGGTCTCTGGTGTCACTTCACTGCAGAAAGATGGGGGTGGTTACGCGCTGAGCTCAAACGTGCACAGAAATCCGTGCACATAGAGCACTCATCCGCAGTCACGTCTTTATGTGCGGCTAAAAACATTTGGAAATGTGTTATTTTTGCATAGCGGACTGAAAAAAGTAGCTTTTCCCATCAAGCACAAACACGCCCTGCTCGTTTTGGTCGACCAATTAGTCGCCCGTCATCCTTCATCTCTCTCTCTCTCTCTCTCTCTCTCTCTCTCGTGTCTTTTCCTTTCCTGGCTGCAGAAATGTACCTCGGCTGTGTTTCTTTAACAGGTATGATAACGTCATGTAGACTTCAACAATGGAATGCAGCAGATTCAGAAGTTATTCACGTAGAAGAACAAAACGAACAAAGGCATGAAGCAAGACATGCTGGTCCACACTGGTCCACACAGGACATTGACACAATGCCTCGTTGTTTTCAACAAAGGATAATATAGAAAATTGAGGGAGGAAATGACAAAAGAAAGGGGTCAGTTTACATTTTCAGTTTACATACTCCATTACTGGTTCTCCATAGGTGATTTAATGGGATCGAGAGAATAAATTATTCTATAATAAGGACAGGGCCGCTCACACAGCAAAGTGACTGAGACAGAAGACCTGTGGAATGTGTGCAAACTGTGTTTTATGGAGTTAGTCCTCTTCAGGCTCTTGCAGCTCAGCATTCGTCCTTCTCTGTTTTCTTCACCTTCTTTGACCGCTGCCCCTCTCAGCTTGAGGTTATGGAAAGATCTACGCTTGATTTTTCAAAAAATATCGCTCTTTAATCCCGCCCAGAGAGTTTTTCTCTCCATAAGTAGTTTTCACACAGATTTAAAACTTTTTTTTTTTTTGGCTTGCCTCTTTCATGTCTCTCATGCCTGTCTTATTTTCATAGTCATGAAGCGTTGTTTGCTCCTTCCTCCACCTCCAATGTCTCTTCTGACTCCCTTTTATCTTCTGTCTCTAATACTTCTTATTACTAGTCTCTTTGTGTGTGCTTTTGTGTACCCACCTCAAGCCATATTCACAATTAAGGACACGTAATTAGGAGGTAATCCCTCATAAAAAACTAAACACTATAAAAGCTGCGGCTGAACATTTACTATCGAAGTGATGAAGGACTTTCATTTTTTTTGTGTGTGTGTGTTAAATAAGGACATTTGTGCCGATATTAAAACTGACCGCATGTTCACATCATTGAACAGGTTCCAATTATAAGTCACCTTTTTTTTTTTTTTTTTAACCAACCGAACTGGGCATTTGAGTTGTCTCATAAATGTAAAGATGATTTGTCTGTTCTTTTCTCAAAACTTTAAATCAAATGAATTTTTTGGGGAAAAAAACTTCTTTTCACACAGTCCACCATATTGTTTACATTTCTGAAAGCTTCTTTTTTATTGTTGTGATTGAGCAAGTCATTCCTATCAATTCAGAGTCTCTTGTAAACTATATAAGTATAACATGTTATATGCAAACTGAATATAATATGCAGATTATGTTTATAGACGTGCTTATTTTCGAATAACATTGTGGAAATTACTTGTAGACCCACACAGTATAAAAACAACTCAAGAACTGATGGTTTTTTTTTTGTTGCTCTGGGCCCTACCATATTTTTCCAGGTCCTATTAGCGTTATGTGATACTGTTGATGCTGTTTGGACTGATATTGTGATTGTGTATAATATACAGTGTTACCAAATGACTGGTCTGAGGGCTTCCTTGAAACCCTCTTTAGCCAGCTTTAGATGTAGCAGCAACAAATTACCTTAAGAGGTCTAAAATGTCTTTGGCTTTAGATGTATAGCCCTCCGTTAAAGAGCAGCTGCACAGTGCCCAAAAAGTAATGATGCATTCTCTCTCCTCTCTCCCTTTCTCTGTCTCACACACACACACACACACACACACACTCAAACTTTACTTCTGTAGTCTCGGGTTGTCGCCTGCATGACAGCTATCCTCAGTCAGATGCATGATCGTCACTATGCTCGGTACATCGAAACCTTCACCGGAAGCCGTGATCTTGTAGTAAGTACGCACACGAACACCTGCAGATGTTCTGTACTGCATGAAGATGTAGTTATACTTAAAAGCATCCTTTGTTCTTTTACTGCAGGACTTCCTGATGGAGTCCTTCCTACTTTTCAAGGACCTGATTGGGAAACACGTGTATCCCTCTGACTGGATGGCCATGATCATGGTACAGAACAGGTACAGTGTGATTTGCATGAAGACACACAGAGAACAAAGGTTTGAAGACTTGCACCGCTCCAGTATGGCCGGCTATTGGGCACGTGAGGCTTGGCCGAGGATGTTAGAAGACTGTTAACGTCCACAATGTCTTGATCATCTGCTCAGACCACACGCAGAGGACAGTGAGATAGTAAAGCTGGGATCAAGGTTGCAATGATGAAAACGATGTGACAAATGTGTCTGCGTGTGAGAGCCCATGGAGTGAAAGTTATCGGTGTGTTTTTTATGTATGCCAGAGGGGAGGCTAAAGCTGTGAAAAGGACAGGTTGATAAAGAGTCTGAAGACTGGGCTTGGGGTAGAGATATGCAGATATATGTAGAGAAAGAGGGGAATAAGAGTGAATGGCATTTGGGTCGGGATAATGATGATAGATAGACGCCGTTGGAGCAGAGAGAGACTGGGAGCAGTTTGCTACTTAACTTCAGAAATGCAAAAAGTCATATTTTACTGATACACCTGCACACTGTGTTAAGTTCCTATCACGATCAATCACTTTGACGGCAGGTTTGAATCTGAAGTAATATTACAGCCTCTGTGGGCTGGTGTAGCTGTCAAAGCTCTTTGGTGAACAACAAATAGGTTGTATTCTTCTTCTATTATACTTAGGAAATGTTTCTCTCTTACCTCGTTTTTAAATGATTATTAATTCAGCACCAATCAAGAAGCATCATGTGAAAGTTTTTGCATAATTTAGTGTCCATTTCACTTGATCTAGTGCTACATTTTTGCTTGTATTCATACAATATGTGCTTATTTCCGTTCCCTAGAGTGTTCTTGAGAGCCATCAACACCTATGCCGACACAATGAACAAAAAGTTCCTCAACAACGATGACTTTGAAGTACAGGTAAGAGTTTTCACGTGCAGTCGTTTCAAAGCTTTTGCTCCGATTGACAGCATCTGTGTTTTGCC
>JASGAT010396980.1:13725-24177 GCA_030220025.1 Chelon auratus | reverse complement strand
AACTTTTACTTTCACCATAATCACATGCATATCTGTTGTGCTACCTCGGGCAGATGCATTTTCAACAAATAAGCTTGTGCATATTCAAAAGTACACACCACTCATCCTAACGTGACCTCTGCTAACCTCCACTTAAATTCTTTCTAGTACAACATTGCGCATTCATGTTCACTTTCAGCTGCTCTCAGGAGCATGCTGTGTTGCTGATACAACTGCGATATATATGGTATCGATACATTGCTAGGGTTTTTTTTTGTTTTTTTTTTTTTAACTCATTCCGAGTTCGGAAAGATACATTGAAAAAGATGCTGTGTTTGTTGGGTTGTTGGATAGATTGTCTGCAGCTATGCAGACTGCATCAGTGAAACTGAAAAATAAAACCAGAGTCATTATAAATATCCATGCAGTATGCATTTGGCTAATTAAGCTTCTTTTTTTTTTTTTTCCCCAATTTGTGATTGCGTGTGTGTGTTCGTTCGTGCTGGTGATGGGAGGTGGGATTACATCAATTCGTTCCACTCCTCTGTTCTTTGTAGATGTCATTAAACTTCATTAAACTGGGACTTTGTGCAGTTTAACTAACAAATGCGTGTGCACACACTCCCACACGGTACGCACACTGGCAGTCTGACGTATACAGGGAGGCGCGCACAACGGACACGTCCAGCCGTTTGGACAAACACACAAATACGAAATTAAAAACTTACAGTCACTGCAGTGTTCTTTCTCTGCCGCACACGCACGCACACTGCTGGCACTAACACAACTAACTCAACCTCTAATTTCTGTTTTTGCAGAACTTTTACAAGGACATCAATCGTGAGGGGATGTATATCAGGTATTCACATGCTAAATTTGACATGTCGAGATGCCACATGTCTGTGTTGCATGAGTGTGTGTGTGTGCGCGCGCTCGCGTGTGTGTGTATATGTGTGTCGCTCTATAATCTGACAAGGGATTATATGAGTTCCACTGAATTAATGTCAAAATCCACAGGATCAGCCCTTGGTCTGACTGGAGGGAGAACAGAGAGACACGATGAGCAAGAGGGAGGGAGAGGTGGAGAGACACAGTAAGACAGGATGTTAGCAAAAGAGAGAGAGAGAGAGAGAGAGAGAGGAGAAGAGGGAATACAGATGCCGTCAGGTCTCACTGTGAATTTCCGGCTATGGCTTTTAGACATATTAGTTATCTGTAATTGTGAATGTAAGGTCAAGTCCGGCGTTGATCAGCCGCCTCTGTGAGCTCTGTGGAGAATAAAGTAACATTTGGCTTGTTAGCTAGCCATTGTTAGCCAGACAACATCGTCATGTGGATATATATTTAAAACATACAGTGTATACATAGAGGTTAGGATTAGTCATGATAACAAAACCCAAAACTATGTCACGGCGCAGCGTATGAATTATGGAACGCTGCATTTGCGGATTACTTTACTGCTTGCACGACTGCTGGATAGGATCTCATCTTCACTATTACATGAACTTGTAGTAAGTAAGTTTTAATAAATACGAGAAACCATAATGTTGGGACACTCATACAAAATTCTCTTTCTGCTGCTGCCCACAACCAGAAACAACTTTATGTAGCTGTACATAAAAAAAAGTCATGCACTACTCTGCATCATCATAACAGAAACTAGCAGTATCCCACGAAAAAGTGCTGGGTCCCAGTTGCACGCTACTGTACAAATCATTGCGCTAACGTACAAATCATTGCAGTTTGCTCTTTTTTGCAGACATTGCTCCAGCTTTAAAATGAAATATTGTATTTTATAAAATCGTTGTGAAGTTGTCACACCAGAATCTCCACATTACTTTTAACAGCTGTTAGCACTACCTCCATTCTTTTTGTTATAGGCAATTACTGTAAAAAAGTATTAAAACCATTAACATTTTTTGTTTGTGTACTAATAATTCTAATTTTGTCACAACGCAATACAGTACATGCTCAAAACCAGAATAAGTCTGTATTATGGAATTGGGCCACTCCATATGTCATGCACATTCAAGGTGAAGGGCAGCGGTTTCAGCAGTCATGGGCCGCGCACCAGCCATGAAACTCAATTAGAGGGCAACACGAGATCGATTTCAAATGAAAAGATGAATTTTGCAAGCTTAATTGGTTTGCACATCTGGAGCGGCGAGAAGAATGAAAAGCTGCAGCTCGCTAAATTTGGCTCAGGGAAACCATGTCTGTGGAGAATGGCTGGCCCGGGCAGAGAGGAGGATGACAGAAGTGTGAGAGCGAAAGAGAGCGAGATGGCGAGAAAGAACAGGACATCACCGAATGCTGAAGTGAAAATAAACAACAGCTAGGGATTAGTGAAAGGAGAAGGGGGAAAAAAACTGTGAGTAGACGTGGCTTGTGACTGACTGATTTAGAACAAGCAAGAACAAATCTCCACCCAGATAATTCGTTAAGCTAAAAGTGATAAGAAATAAATAGGAGATGAGAGACCATCAACATTTAGGCAGACAGACTGAACAGCTGACCCGAGAACTGTTCATTTAAAGGCATCCGCTGCTTTTATTCTTTATCATTAGTACCTTAGTGACTAAGTCCAGCCTCTGGCTGTGTAGCAAAATGTTGTATTTCCTCCAGTCAGAAGGAAATAGATGCAACAAAAGGATCAAAATTAAAAGTTGTAGTAGTAAAAGAGTAGGTCGTTCCACAAGGTACAGAGTGTACCCAGATTTCTCTTTGTCAGGCTTCTAAAACATAATTGGGGCTACAAACATCTGTCAGAGCATTAAAAGGCATGTGTTGTGCTTTTGTTAGTTTCGCTGAGTGTGTATGTGTGTTACGATTAATGCTCCATTTGCATGTCTTCAGGTTGCCCAACAGTGGCATCTAGTGGAATAATAATTAAGCTGCTTGTTAAACTGACTTCAATGATCGTGACTGTGTTGCGGCTTGTGTGTGTCCAGGTACCTTTACAAACTGAGAGACCTTCACCTGGAGGGTGAAAACTACACGGAGGCAGCTTACACACTGCTGCTGCACTCTCGTCTGCTCAAGGTAGGGCAAACACACACATGCGTAAAGAAATGCTTGTTTTTTTTTTTTTGTTTTTTTTTAATACTGGGCCCAGCGGCTCAGCAGTTGCTCTGTGTAATCACTTGTCTGCCTGCCACAAATGAGACAGTTTTTTACTAGCTGATAAATGGTTGCTACGTCGCTGGCCTCCAAATGATGAAGCTCCGAGGTTAGTTTATGGCATGGCGTCGGCCACTGAGGCTAGATCACTATGGTGATGGATGCGGTGCACTTGCACAGCGAGTGTGTGTTTGTGGGAGAGGATGTCTCTGAGCCTGACCTCTTTTGTCTCTTCATCTCTTTTATGGGACACTGAGATCCACGTAGGAAGCGACAGAGGAATAGCGGGCACCTCTCGCTCTGTTTCCCCTCCTCTCGCCGTCTAGAATCGTTTAACATTAAAGCAGTTGAACTCTATAATGTTTTTTATAATCCCCATTTATCTGTAGTGTCCACCTCCTGTCATTCCTGTTTAACGCACGGCAGGCTTGAATATTCTTCCTGTATATCTTAAGCAGATTAGACACTCTTAGAAAGGTTTGGTTTATGAATTAATTTCTGTGTGTAATAGAAGATGAAGTATTGTCTCAGGAATATAATTAATGAGCAGCGTTTGCGCACATTCAGCTATAAACTAATATTGATTTACAGTGACAAAGAGACTCACAGGTTTAAGTTCTTCTCTCTTGCTTTGTCATGGTGATAAATTGCACATAAAAATTCAGAGTTGGAGTTTTTTTTTTTCTGTTTCAGCACTATGATGGTGTACATATCTTCACAAATAGCTCACACTTTTTGTATTCCATACACCCCTGTCTTCATTTCTGTCTCTACCCCAGTGGTCGGACGATATGTGCAGCCCCCAGTTTGAGTTCCACGGTTCCCAAACCCAGCGGCAGCTCAAAGAAACGCTCTACGACACCATCATTGACTACTTCGACAAGGGCAAGGTCGGTATTATTTTAGACCCTGTCATCTGTCTCTTTATCTGTTACCTCTTTAACACTGCCTGAAATGTATTTATCAGTGTTCCATTATCATTTTTTTTTTTTTTTGAAAGTGTTGCTTTCCTTTGTCACATCTTCAGCATCTACATGTCATTGTCTCTGTGCGGTACGCCGGTGTCACTTTCATTTTGTATTCCTCAAGAGTGCTTCATGTTCTCTGAAGCAGAGATGCAGACTTCCCTCTGCTCTACAGAGACCTGGAAGCAGAGATTTTTATGAGATGAATTCCAACCACAACAGCTGCTGCTGAGTTATTAACAGATGGTGTAACGAAGGGCACTGTTGTTTTTGTTTTTTTTTGTTTGTCCTCGACGTGTGTGTCTTTGTGTCTGTATTCAGATGTGGGAAGAGGCCATCACTCTGTGTAAGGAACTGACGGAACAGTACGAGAACGAGATCTTTGACTACGAGTTACTCAGCAAGAGACTGGTAATGCATTACAGTCTCCAACCTTCATGTGTTCTGCACCACTGTCACGATCACACACATTTTTGCCGTCCTCCCTCAGCCTTCTTCCCTGAATTCTCTCTCTGAGTATTATTTGTTCAATTGCACCGTTTACACTTCAGAACATACTGTTCCCAGTAAGCAGTTTCTTCCACAAGTTATCCGCACTTAGAAACATTTACAGTGATTCAGCATTCATCCATGTTTTAATACTTACTTGACACTTCAAATGAGACTCGATAATTACCATATGACCCCGAAAGTGGGATTCATCGTTGTCAACCTTCAGCTACTTCAAACCCTTCTTAACCCTTCTCTGTCCTAACTTACGGTTTAGCACCGTCTTCTCCTCCGTCTCCCCTTCACTCATTCTCCTCCCTTCAGAGAATTACACTTCTTCAAACAACGGAAACATCTCCCTCTCTCTCCCTCTCTCTCTCTTTATACGACTGCAGTGGCGACTCTCTCAGCTAATGCTAAATTTATGTGGTTACATAAATGACAGGCATTGCCCTTGGGTGGTGACTTTTTTTTTTTCTCTACATCTATCATCCTCACAGGCCCAGCGTTCTGCTGAGGGTAGCATTGACATTGGCACGAGCTGATAAAGCTGCCCCGGCTACACACATTGTACGTCTGAAACACATCCTCTGTTCTTCGCTTTGTCTCTCTGCAGGAGAAACAAGCCAAGTTCTATGAGAATATTATGAAGATCCTGAGGCCGAAACCGGACTACTTTGCAGTGGGCTACTACGGACAGGGCTACCCTCCGTTCCTCAGGGTTTGTTAAATCACTGTTAAATGATTTTTAAATATAAACATTATGTATTTATTTAAATTTTTGTCTCAGAGAATACTAGGACTTCAATAACAATGACTCATGTCTTTGTGTAAAAGAGTCAAAAGTGCCCTATTATCCTCCCCAGAGCTTAGCTATTTAAAACTGCAACAGTGGACAAGTTTTTAAACACACCAGCAAGATAGTTAACCAGAATAGGACCTTGTGGGAACATTGTGGATTTCAGCAAACTTCGGAAATAAAATATTCTAATGTTTATCGCTCCTGTATTCCCTTTAATCTGCTGTGGTAAGGAGTATGACAAAGTCAGCGACTCAGTTTTCAGGGAGGGGGGCGGTGAAAGTGGCGATTTGTGCAAAGGTTTGTACTTTCGAGAAAGAATTGCAATGTCTTCTTAGCCCCTGATGGATTATCTGATTTAAGACAGTCAAAGTAAATGAAAAAAAAAATATTGGGATTATTAACCGCAGTTCATTTCCTCTGGCTTCAGAACAAGGTGTTTATCCACCGCGGTAAGGAGTATGAGCGCAGGGAGGATTTCCAGAACCAGCTGATGAGCCAGTTCCCCAGCTCGGTGCGCCTCAACACGACCACCATGCCAGGAGACGATATCATGAACTCTCCACTTCAGTGTATCCTTCAGGCAGCGTGACAAAAACATAAATCTACACAGAAACACAATAGAACATATGTGTGGGTATTGTTCAGTTATCCGCTTTCATTCAGTTTTGGTCTAACTCATGATTTAATTTGTTGGTACACCTTTATATATCAAATTCCAGCACCGGAGCTCGGACACATCGATCAACTATCAGTTTGTACTTTCTAACACAGGTTTAGTGAGAGACTGTCTATCATTTAGTGACACTTTTTTTTTCCTGAGAGTCCTGATCCAGATATCCAGTGTTTTACAGTGCAGCCAGTCCTGGAGATCCCTCCTCGTCTGAAGAACAAACCTGTCCCCGACCAGATCATCAAGTCAGTGCTGTTTTAGCTTGACATACTTTCACAAAGTTAAATGTGGAAAATGATAACACTGAAAATAAATAGGCATTTCTGTCTCTCTCTCTATATATATATATCCACATGTTCCTGTCTTGTAAATGATTTAATTCTTTGCTGAACATACGGTATGACTCTTTGTCCCTCTTCTTACGCAATTTAGCTTCTACAAGTCCAACTACGTGCAGCGATTTCACTATTCCAGACCTGTGAGGAAAGGACCTGTGGACCCCAACAACGAGTTTGCTGTAAGTTACTTTAAAATGAAAACGACTGAGAGCCACAGGGACCATGAAAGGGTTTCAGAGGCAGTTATATTTTTGCATTGCTATAAGCCAGAAAAGACGAGTTCCCATTCTATTAAACGATTTTACTCAACAGCAAGGTATAATACAAGTGTATGATAAGGTGCCAGCTTTTGTTTTAAGGTTTCGGATAAGATGCAGCATCAGCTTCGGGTATTGCCGAGGTATACGATTAGATTAAATCTGACTGTGCAGCAAGTGTCTGGTAGGAGTTCAGACTGTAATACAGGATATGATATCAGGTTATGAGTATTCACGAGTGGCAGTAATGTATCTAATAGCTGTACTATTTCTTTTCTCCTTTCCATCTTTTTTTTTCAGTCGATGTGGATTGAACGTACAACCTTCACCACTGTGTATAAGCTGCCCGGGATCCTGCGCTGGTTTGAGGCAACTGACATGAAACATGTAAGTCTGTGTGGGTGTGATTTTACTCATGTTTGACTCGTATGTTTGCTGAGAGATATTGTCTCTAGTGTAGAGCGTCCCCTGCCACTGATTGAGTTCCTTTTCATTTTTGCTGTTATTAAATTTTTCATTTGACATCACCCGCGACTCACTCTGACAACCATCCATCGTTACTCCCTTACATCCCTTGCCTCTTCCCTCATTTGTCTCTCTTCCTTCCACCGCTCTACCCCCTCTCCTCCAGACTACCTTGTCTCCACTGGAGAATGCCATAGAGACCATGGAGTCCACAAATGAGAAGATTCTGACCATGATTAATCAATACCAAGCTGACTGGAGCCTTCCCATCAACCCCCTCTCCATGCTGCTCAACGGCATCGTGGACCCGGCTGTTATGGGCGGCTTTGCCAAGTATGAAAAGGTAAACTGTTGAGATTTACCTGAAGTATTAAACATGCTCTTATCTGATGTCCCGCACTAATATGAGTAAGAGATTAATGGATGAACATTGTACATTGAAAATAGTTCCATCTATTGTAAGTTTTAAGATTATGGACTGTTTGTTGTAACATGCATTACACCAACAAGGGATTATTTTAAATGTAAATGTTGGTGCCAGTTTTAAAGGACAAATATTCACCAAGTAAGCAGAACTCAAGAGACTGCAACACTCATGTTTTATAATAAACCGACTCAAATCCATTTGGTATCAAAAGTCAGCATCAGCTTCTGAGGCTCTGAAAATGATCAAAGCCAAATCGGCAAATGAGCTGCACTTATCAGAGCTTGACAAGTTCGTCATTACAAGTTAATATTACTGGCGATCACCCTCAAACAACATTCAGTATTATTATATTCATATAAAGTCAGTTACTAATTAAAACCATTCTTTAAAGACATCTTAAATATTGCTTCTGTTTCAGGCATTCTTTACTGACGAGTACACTCAGCAGCACCCGGAGGACAGAGAGAAACTTATGCGACTCAAAGACCTCATCGCATGGCAGGTATAGGACATGCTAAAACCTAATAACATCCTCCAGCATACTGCATACGGCATAGCACGTTACTTTTGTGGGTTTATGTTTTTTTTGTGTGTGTGTCATTGTAGATCCCCTTACTAGGCGGAGGAATCGCCCTCCATGGGAAGAGAGTGACAGATGACCTGCGTCCTTTCCACGACCGCATGGAGGAGTGTTTCAAACAGCTGAGGAAGAAGGTGGAGAAGGAGTACGGAGTGAGAGAGTTGGTAAGAACTTCAGGGGGTGAACGTATAAAAGGAGAGAAAACATAGAGGAATGTGGTGTTTGCGTAATCAAAACAACACTGAACTCTTTGCAACGCTGGACACCGAGTGGAGCTGCGCTAATTAAGCTACAAATTACCTGACCCAGGCGAATCTAAAGCTCAAAGTACTCCCAAAACCCTCTGAGTAGTGTTTTGATATGGGCTTTTCACCTTTAAATTTCTCCTTATCCAGAACGGGGCATGAATGGTTTTAATTGGGGCAAACAGGGGTTATTAACTTCTAAAGTGGCCCTGCCCTTCAGGAGAAACTAAACTAATGATGCATTGAGTGATGATATACTGTTTGTAAGAGAGGATTCGCTTTCTTTTACTTGTCTTCTTGTCTATGTACAGAACTGCCGCCATGCTATTTTCATTATTTTAGTTTTATATTGTATACATACATATTGTTCACACCTTTTCTCTCTCCAGCCGGACATGGATGAAAGAAAATCCACACGCCCTCGCTCCATGCTGCGCTCCTTTCGTCAGTCCATCATATCAATCTCCTCCCTGCAGGGATCTGAATGTGGAACTCCAACCAAGTCCCACGCAGACAAGTACACATTTGTGACCTTTGTTGTCAGGGTGTTTGAGTAACAAGATGACTAAAAAAAAAAATAGGAATCTGTATCTCATCTATGGGATCTCGTCTCAAATTCTTAATATGTCTACGTGACACATGGATGGAAATATTCGCTTGAGCTTTCTACTCACACTCTTCATGCCTCCTCCTAGGGACCTCCCCCCTGAGTCCCCAATCTCCTGGAACTCCACCCTGCCTCGCTCCAGTGGCAGCTTGAGTGTCATCCCAGGAGCTGACGAGGGAGTTGTGACGGTGGGCGACGCAGAGGTCAAACTGAGGAAGAGTAAGAAGAAGAAGAAAAGGAGCAGCATGATCTTCATCTCAGAGGAAAGAGAGAGGACGAGCACTATGGAGTGCAAACGGGTGAGAGAGAGTAGAACATATTCTGAAAGGCTGAAAGAAAAAGAAGAAGGGGAAGAAGCATGTAAAAGGAAGTCATGAAATACTGAGTATATGTGTTGGTCATTGTTTTTGTGTGATCTTTGTCTCCCTCTAGTTGTCCAAGAAACAGGAGTTCCGCAGTGACACCAACTTGGCCGAGCCGAACGAAGGAAGTGTGACGCTGACCAACGCCAACTCCAGATCCCTGCCTGCCATCACAGGTGACACACGCACATATATCCACACAGTGCTGCAGAGTTACACCAGTAAAATAACTTCACTTTGTGTGCTTGTGTAAAATAAGTGCGCCCTCAGTGGAAGTAGAAAGCTGACTGGAAGAAAAACACGGGCAAGGTCATGACGGGACACGTACCTAGGAACAAATTTTCAAGCTGGCGGTTGTGGTGGTAACAGTTTGACCTCAACAAACAGCTAATTAGTGAATCAGTCATGTTGTAATTTCCCCTAGTTTGTATTTAGTTGTGTTAGTCAAATGACCTTGCAATTTAAAATGGTGCATCAGACCACAACTCACTGATGCTTCGCTGGCGACATGCCACGATTGGACATGCCGAGCCACCACCGACTGTGGCATTAGTCCACCAACTCTGATTACCACCTCTCACTACAAGCTGCACTGCCTCTCTGAACATACACACGGTGCCACCGGTGTTGCCAGAGCACACAGATCATCAGCAGAACAGCTGCAACAGCCCAATTAGTCACGGGGAGAGAAACATGACTGGCTGCGGGAAGAGAGCAGAGGTTCTGTTGTTAGCTCGTAATCAGCGACACACGAACACTAAATCCTCTGTTGTTCCCCTCTCTAGGTCTGTCCTTGTCTGTGGCTGGAGGGGCAGAGGACGCGGACTCCAAATCCAAAAGGGACAGTAAGAGCATGTCTGTTTGCGTGAGCTCTGACAGAACAGCAGACAGACGCTCAAAGGGCGTCATCAACCTGCTCTTCAAGTCCAAGGTAGAGTCACTGAACAGCATGCGGAGTGAGGTGCAGACTGTATAGTTTAGAATTTTGGGAAATGCGCCCATCTGAGATGAGGAGATTGATGTTGCTCTCATTTCTTAGGTTTGTAATTTTACACAGAATGAATCTTGTAGTGATTATGCGTGTTTGTTTGTTTTTAACAGAGCTCCAAATCAGAGGATGCAAAGCAGACCGAAGCAGCCAAAGAC
>JASGAT010396980.1:2738-13634 GCA_030220025.1 Chelon auratus | reverse complement strand
GAAAAAAGCCTATACCTGCAGCCAGAACCACAAATTCCACAAATTATGCACTCGCCCACTTGGTCTTCCTGTCAGTCTCAATATTGCTGTTGCCTTAATATAATTGATTTCACCTATCAATAAAGGCTATTTTCATTAAGTGACCTTTTTCTTGGTAATTTAAATGATTCCCATTAAAGCCAAACGCCATCTTACAGCTTTTCAATCAATTCCGCTTCTACAAGAACGACAAACAAACGCGGCCAACACGCCTGATTAAAAAGCTTCTTGTTATACGGTTTTCAGCATTGTTGTGACCGAAGTTGATGGGAAAGTAATAATTCGATAATGCACAAAGGTTGCCATGTCCTCGTGGAGGACTTTAGACTGGAATCTGCTGCCAAAAAGCTTTGGCACTGATACAACAAACAAGGGAGACTAATACATTTAAATCAACAATCTGTGGGGCCTGTTGTAGAAGTGCAACATCGGAGTTGTGTGTACAGAGAGTTTATGCCACGGTGTTTGCCGTTTTTTTCCCCCTTCTAAATACTATCACTTTATTCTGTGCAGGATTTGGTTATTATTGTTCTGAACTTTCTTTGAAATTAAAAGAACATAAACTTTGGATTAATATTGATTTTGGGAATGTGTTTTTGCTCAGTGTTAGATGAAGAAATGTATGTCACTGTCTCTGTGGTAAATGATGAGCTACAGCCAGGAGCCATTTAACTTGTAGTATCTGGTGTACGTGCTGTGTTACATTTTCTCAAGAAGATACAAGCCTGGAATTGACGCCTGGTGACAGAGCATTGACTTCCAAGGTTTGCAGGAAGTCAGTGCTCTGTCCTAAACGCCGCCTGTAACACAACAGAACCCACAGAGCCCAGCCACTATGAGGGGGAAAGAGTAGAGGGGAAGAGAGACTCAAAAACCTTAAGATAAATAGACACATCTGGATAAAGCATACATGCGGCATATGAACACAATACAAACAAGACCATATGAAATGGTCCTTACAGCAGAGATTAGTAATGACCGTTAGAAGTATCATATGCAGATCTGAAATTATGCATGCATTTAGGAAGGATAATTGTAACCAATGATTATCTTCTACCATCTTTCACCCCCTGGCTCTAGCTTTATGAAACTTCATATGAATTGTTACATCTCACACTTGGCCAGGGCAGAGATATTGTAGATGTTTATTACTTTTTCATGTCATTTTAGAGTCACCACAAAGTAGCAGCGGCAACTTACGCTGGGAGTTTTTTTTTTCGAACTTATCGAATCCCGTGTATTCTCTGTTATTGTTGCTGCAGTCCAGTTTTTCCCCCAAAGAATTTGAAAATAAAGAAAGCACAGGACATGGATGAAAGAGTCTGTGCAGCATCCTGGGACCGAAAAGATGTTGAGGGCCGGAGGGGAAAAAACAAACTCCTACTGTATGTGCAGATTTGTGTGCAGATTCAGTCCTCCAGGAGGAAGAATACACTGGGGCAGGAGAAACATTGCAGCCTTCAGGACTGTTCTAAACCTTTACTTTGTCATTGCTGTCACCTTTGAGTTCATCCTGGCTTACACGGCTAAATCCCAGACAGATAGTAAAGGAGGTTGGTATAATGCTGGCTTACTTTATGCAATAGCTTAATGACATTTCAATAAAGATATTAACATTATCAACTGTTAAAAAGAGCAAAGAGGTGGCCGCATTTGATGAGTATAAATTGGGAGCCAGTGTATTTGAATACGGAGTTAATGCCTCACCTGCATTGGCAAACAATTACTATGTTAGGCAATAGAATTTAAATCTGGCTGTTTTAATGGTTTGTAGATTAATATCACACATTTGCCCACTGGAGATTTTATTTCCTCATGATTCTTCCTGCACTCTGCACTGTGTCAGAACAGTCAGTCAGAACGTGATTAAGAACAATGGAGACATTTTTCCCTTCCCTTATGAATACCACCGTTATCCGGAGCCACCTCGGCCACCGAGTGTCTCCACAGCCAATTTAAAGTTGCAGACCAGCCTTTTAAAACTCATGCAAAGTCCTTTACTCCAACTCCAGAGCTGGAGTGTGGATTTTCCGATTAAACCATTGCTCCGTGACCGCTGAGTGATTTCAGCCCACGGACATCTATCTCACTTCTGCCAAAAAAAAGGATGGATTGAGTTTGCCAGTAGAGTTAAATGATATTCTCATTGGTAATGAAGGGGCCGAACTGCTTGACTGATCAACAGATTGATTGGCGTGGAAAATGCAGGGACTGTCCTGGAGAGTGTTTAAATTTACGGAAACACTGGTCAATAAAACCCCTGGTGCGCAGACACAGGAATGTGGAAAACATTTCAAAAACGAGCATGTTCACAAAGTTATCAGAGATTTATCACATTCAGAAACATGACTCATTATTTGTAGCTCGTGGCTGTATTCATCAGAAGGTTAACGATCCTCCTCGGGGGCCTCTTTCTCTTCTCCTGATGGGAAACCTGTCAAAAACTCAACCCAGCTCCTACAGTTATAATAAGTGCTGCCTCTGAAGACACGTCAAATACTTGTAGCCACGGCTGACGCTTTAATTAGATATGACATCTGGGTTTCTATTACTTACGTGTCACATTAATAGGTGCAAGTTATATGATAAATTGACATCTTGCAGGCTGTGTGTTGAGACCTTGTCACGGCTGCTGTACTTAAATGATACATTCAGTGCTACTTAAAAGTTTTTTCTCCTTTCAGATTATTTGTGCATTTCTTTGTGCATTCAACAGAAATGCTCTTTTGTACACATCTGTCAGTTGCAAATGTATGTCAATCAGTTGTTTTCAGCATTTGGTACGACCCAAAACAGCATCTAAATGTTCATTAGCCGATGTAATAGAGGCCTTTAATTGCTGGCTTTCTTTGTAACCTCTCCGACTGTAATGCGTCTTGCTTTTGGTGTGATCTTTTTTCATTTCTATCTGACTGTGGATTTGTGTGATGAGCAGCAACATCTCTTTTCACGTGTGTTGTGAACATCAGACCGTGACAAATCCTTTTTTTCAAAAAAACAAAACAAAACTTTTAGGACTTGTGTGAAAAGAATTAAACTCATCTTTGAGGCTAATGGTCACAACTTTATTACATTTGGACTTTGGCAGATGTAACAGCGAGTTTTTTCAAACACAGAAAGTATAATTTCCCGATGCACTGACTTGTGACTGTTCAGTAACTGTTTGTCATCCTTTCAGTTTATTGCCAGTTTTTTGCAACATGGCTGAATATTTATATGAACCATAACAGTAGCAAATTACAGGTAAACAAGCCGACCGTTGTGGATGCGCTCGCCGCTCAGAGATGACATCATCCAGGTCAGAAGACATCATCCGGGGTCTGTAGGTCAATCTATAGACCCCGGATGATGATAACGGGTAACTCTGGACTCAACGGGGAATAGCATTAGTGTATCATAATGAAATATTGGTGAAATGAATGAGTTTCGCGACAGATAATACGATAATACAAGACTTTGTATAAATACAGTATCTCCTGCTGAGAGATACCTTCAGAATGCAGGTGGTGCTTCAGGATGAGGTAACCTGGTCACAAGATTTCCATCACAAAGTTATGTTTGAAATCTGCCAGAGCTAAAGGTCTCGGCTGCTTCTGTGTATCTGGGGGATCGCCATACAACAAGCGGAGAGCTACAGTCTGCCTTGGTTCCTGACTGAAGTATACTTCATTTGACCCTCAAGCTGCAATTCAGGGCAAACAGTTGCAGACAATGACTGTATACGTCACCACATAATAAAGAGAATCCTTTCAAAAGTATACAAGAGTATACAAATTTAAACTATATGACTGCATAGAAGAGTCAAGACACGCCGACCAACAACATCGAGGCACAAAGAAGCACATGCATAAATTTACTATATGAGACTGCTCACATCTTGGCTTTGTCCTGGAATAAAACTAAATTTATTTCTGTTTGCCCCTGTTAGAGGCAGTCTAAAGCTGTGCCTNAAAAAAAAAAAAAAAAAACCTAATCTTTTCTTTTAGGATTAATCTGTTTAATCAGTTGCAGTCCATGTCAATATGCAGTTGTAAGAGAAATGTTCATTGACAACGTGTATTCGTGGACTGTATATAAAAAAGGCTGGATGCATCAGTTTCAAGTCAATACTCATAGGGGAAATGATCAAAGCACACTTAAGCATGAAAATGTTTTTAATTTATTTGGGCTGATGTAAAATGGCATGTAAATTATGGATGCACTGTGGACTTTTCAGCAGCTCTCCACGTCGGGTGCAGCCGCACACAGAGCACCACCGGGCCTGAGATCTGCAGGCTGCTCAGAGCTCGCTGCTATCTATCAGTCTGACTGGAGGATGACGGATATGGCTGAGCAGCTCCACTCTGCTGGAATATATAATGAGTCGGCCGCTGATGGCAAATTAATGACAGTGATGATATGAAAACGGAGAAACTAACATCCTCTACAGCGACCACGAGCCTATTTGCAGCTGATTTCAAGCAAATTACACCATCAGACGTGTCCTTCTCGAGCTTTGCTGTCATCGTTGGAATTGAGGCAGTGCAACAATAATGCAGTCCTGCACTAATTGGCACCAAGAGTCTCTTGTTAGCTGGAGAATCATGATTAGAGCTGTAGTAGCGATTGATGTCCACTAGGGGGCAGACTAACATTATTCTAAGGTTTAAACTGAATTTAAAGAATCATCATCCTTGCTGTTAAATGGAAATAAAACCAATGTTTTAAAAATCTTAAAACCATTTTCGTACAAGGCATTGGAATAATTCTCTGCTGGCGTCATTTTAGTAGAGGTAAAGAAGATGATTTTCTTGTCCAGACAGGTTCATTTATTTCTCACATTACAGAGGCAAGCTGTCCCTGTGGGACTAACGGCTCCAGTGAATCTCTTTGTTTCTCACTTTTTTCTGCGATTTCAGCCACGAGGAAGTGTCAGCTGCTGCGACATCATGTCACCGCTGCAGGGACTTTCTCCACTCCGAGCAGCATCCGCTTCATCAAGGTTGACAGCCATTCAACTAAATCAGACACGGTAACCCTGGAACTAAAATTGGATTCCTCTTTTGGTTTAGAATAATTATGAACCAGTGAACCCATACACATCTGTAAAAAGCACTGCAAGGAGTGATAACTGCGTGTGATCATCATGAGGTTAAGGATCAGGACTGGCCTTGAATTTAAGCAAAGAATGTCCACAAAACAAATGCCCCCCCTCTTAACTGATGCTGCTTCAGTTCAAGGATTTAAATGAAAGTTAAACTGATGCACAAGGACACTGTTGCCATTCCAGCAGTTTGCCTTTGGTCAGCAGGGTCGTCTACACCTCCCTTGCTATAGCCAAGGCCTTAAACTTTAACCCAGATGTTTTCAGTTTGTGTTTGTGTGCATTAAAGGATAGTTGGGCTCGGTGCACACAATGAATATCATCAGACTGTGTCCTTGGTGGACGCCAACAATATCAAAGGTTTTTTAAAAAAAGTAAGAAACACAGCCCTTGTAGAGTGGAATATTGCTGCAGCGTGTGAATTGAAGCCTTTATAATCGCTTATTCATAGTTTCTGCCCTTTCTCCGTTTTATAACGGAGAAAGGGCAGTTGGGAGAAAGTCTGTCTATATAGTGATGGTATTTAGTTGGTCCCAAACAGACTGTGTAAAATGTTTATTGTTCTCTTTTCTTTATTTGTTTTTTATTTCTGTATGGTTTTGTATTGGAATATAAGCAGATTAATTTCTATACCAACTTTCAAATATCTTTATGTGAAACAGAATAACACCTTCAAATTCCTCCAATGTGGGATAAAGGGAGGTTGCTATATTTTGCGATAAGCATTCTTTTACTGATAATTGTCTCAGAACTTAATAAATAGCCAGTTTCAAGTGCATCTTTCTCAGGATTCCTTAATATTAGCAATTCCCACTCCAAACAGTAGAGTGCAGTGTTGATATGTACCAGGAGTTTGTTCTCCCACTATGGTTCCATGGTTGTTAGGTTGTTGGAGGAAGCTGATGTGTAAGGAACAAAAGCTGTTGAATAGCCTACACAGGTTCGTAAATACGGTATATACACTTTCCTCCCTTTGCCTCTTTGTAATTGCCTTGCTGTTACTTTGCCAGCACTCACTCCACCTCCTCACCCATCCCAGCCCACTTTGCGCTCCCTCTGATACTCCTGATGCTCTCTCTCTCTCTCTCTCTCTCTCTCTCCTTTGACAGGTTTCGCACACAGCTGATGGGGGAGCAGGAAGTGGAACAGTACTGTGAGTTTTAATGGGGCTCACTGATAATCCTTAATCTGACAGCTCATCAAGGGAGACCATGCTGCTCACATTGCTTCGTTCAGGGATCATTTACCAGGTTGCACTGGAGTCCAATGTACCACTGTAATCTGTGCCTGCAGCCCCAGAGTATGGTTTATGTACATGCATAATATAGCACGTTGACACATCTCAGGGCCAGCATTGCAGATGGTGTTGTGCTGGGGTGTGCCACTGGAAAGTGTGCAGGGCAGAGATGAGATGTATAACAGTATTTGAGGAAGTAATGGCATATTTCAGAGCACAGTTTGATGTCAGGACACCGTAATGACAGCTGAGAAGTTTGCCAACATTTATTTATTTTTATTTTTTGCCGATAGCTCAGTATGATATTTTGCTGTTTACTAGACATGTGTCAGGTTCAGCATCTCACCTCATTCACAGTACAGGAACATTAGTTCAGGAGAAGAAACAGAAACATTCTTCATTGCAGATCTTTGCTTCATACGGCTGCCGGGGAACGTAAAATGTCACGCAAGAAAAAGCAAGAGGAGAGATTAATGAAAACCATGAAACTGCATGAAGAACAGAGATAGACAGTGCAGGATCTACCACAAGGGATCTGGAAGTAAAGATGTTGTGACTCATGTGGTCATGAAGGTGACCTTCAGTATTTGAAATTTAGCATTATCGGTGTAAATTGAAAGGGATAATTTCATATTTTGAGACTCAAACCCATAATTCTGATGAAAACTGAACTGAGTTATACAGATTAATCAGGAACTAACTGTCTTCTGACCTAACCAGCAGGGTCTAAGCTAAGCATGAAGACTCAAAACCAACCAGCCTGGCTCTGCCCTAAGGTAAAATATACTGTGTGTATTTGGCAGCATCTAAAAGTCATGTTTTATCTTGTTTCTTGATCAAATTACCGTTTTACATGGATTTTTGTGTTTAGTTTAGTTTTTGTTATTTACATCTCATCTGGCAATTAATAAGTAATAGTGCTATAATATTTTACAGTAAAAACTACAATATTTCCCTCTGTAAATTGTTTAGGTGAGTGCCGTGACAAAATGGAGCATAGATAGTTTCAGAGAGTAGATAATGTAACTTATTTAAATAACTGAACTAATTATGCAACAAAACATCACAGAGGAGTGTGATGAATATATGAATGATGTCAGGTGTCAGGTGTACCAGCATTTTGAGGATGGATCATGAAGGCTGTGAGATGCATATAACTGACAAAGGTGACCTGGGATAACCAAAGAGAATGCCTCAGAAAACCAGTGGGAGGGCCTCAGTTTATAAGACGGGAACAGCGGGCCCTGCAGGTTTTACGTTGGATCTCACTGATACCAAACGCTGAGAGGAAACACAGCAGCCCTGGTGAACAGGAAACAGCAGGAGTCGTCACGGGAAGCGAGGGAGTATTTCCCGGCTGAGTTCAGACACTGCCTGGAGTCTTTACACTGTTTAAAGTGAATTTTAAAGGTGCTGGTATATGTTTTTAGTAATGCTAGCGTTGTCAAAATTTTGGGATGTGGGGCCCAGAAAAGCTACCAGAGTGGACTGATATTACAATCGACAAGACTGTGAAACTTCTGTCATGTTTGACGTTGTAAAGCATAAAAATCCTACCCAAATCTATTGAGAATATGATTTGTCTGAACTTTCCTGAACTTCAGAAGATGCATGTGAAATAGCTCCGCTCACACAGCAGCTACATCATTCCTCAAACCTCAAACATCTAAGTGAGAGGATCAGAAAGAGAGGATCAGAATTACACTTCCAGTGCATCCCACAGATATCTGATCAGTTTGGGATCTAGGGAATTTGGAGGCCAGGTCAACACCTTGTGCTGTTTTTAATTTTTTTTTAGTTGTTCCTAAACCGTTTTTGTGTGTGTGCTGCATCCTGCTGGGGATGGCTGCTGCCATCAAGGAGTGTCATTGCTATGGGGTGGGGATGCCTGGTCTGATCTAGGTGGGTGGTACATGTATAAGGAACATCCACATGAATGCCAGGTTCAAAAGTTTCCCAGCAGAAGATTGTACTGTCACAAGATGGTCAATGTTATTTACTTCACCTGTCAGTGGTCATAATGTTATGCCTGATTGGTGGATATCAGTACCATCAGTTAAGAATAAATAGATTTATTTAATCCCCTTGCTAAAGTAAGCTGACTCTTGATAATTAGCCCAGAGTTTTTTGTGACTTCACTCACGCTCATTTTCTTGTGGAAATAATGATGTAACTCACATGGCAAAATATTATCCAAATTAAGGTCTCGTATTAAGGCATATGTCCATGATTAAGACCATAAAAACTGGACCAGATCTCACAGCCCTGCCTGCCAGAGCTGTACGACATTTATTGTCTATCAGGGCGACAGCTTACGAGGCCAGCAGCTCCTTATTAGTTTGATCGGATTGCTCACCGGTGGTTGAAATTAAGGTTCGGTAAGCAGGATCCATGTCATCCTGAAACAGTGAAACTAACAAGTGTGACATTCAAGTAGCAGCATGGCAGGCAGCAGCAGAGAATGATGAGCGACTTAGGCATCGACCACCTAATTGGTGATGGTCATGTTGTATGTAGGCTCGGTGGACTCACGAGTCGTTCGTGTGCTCTGTGGCACTAAATTTGCTATCAGATATCTTGCCGGCCTAATGACGGTCTGTGCGAGCCAGAGACACCATGGCTGCAGACGAGAGGAAATGGAGAAAGAGGAGACTGACGGGAAAGGATATTATCTATTGCCGAAGAAAGGCATGTGTGGAGAACTTTTACTGAAATAACTTTTTTTTCTATGAATAAAAATAATGGAACGCAAACAGATTTATACTTCAACTTTCTTTTTGCTTAGATGCTAATGGATACAAAGAATGTTGTCTCTTTCTCCTTCACTTCACTCCTCACATTTGTCATTTTTTAGTGATGGATGTCGCATGCCACAATGTTAGACTCTGGCTCATTTGTATGCCCTGTAGGGCTAGGGGGATTTGGTTGACGCTTAATCTAGAAATTGCCTGCCATCCAGGGCTGTGACCTCTGATCCACCTAGTGTCACGGGAGATGGTGACCCTGCCCCCAAGGTTAACTCTTGCAGCATGCCCTTAAAATCAAGCAGTTACAATCAGGACCTCAGTTCACCAAATTAAGATACCTCAAATGTCTAAGTGGTCCTGAAGCTGACTGCATTTGGCGCCAGTCAGATGTGTGGAGGACTGCGCTCTGAGAATTGTGGTGGTGGTGGTGGTGGGTTTTAAGCCACAACAAAAACACGGCCTCTATTTAGTAAAACAAACGTGCATTCGCTTTTCCTGCAGATTGACATGTAGGCACGCACACACACAAAAAAACGAATCAGTTCACTTTACCTAAAACACTTCATCTGAAGAAAAGTAAGTAAGTTCTAAGTCACATATGATGCATCTTGTTTCTACATCATATCCCCAATCATCTGTTAACTGTGTGACAATTCTCTGTGACTCTAATAAACTGTCCAATGTAAGCATTTGTCCAGCGTTCAGCCAGTGTCTCTTTGAAAAGTTGAATTTATTCATTATAAAATGCTTCCAGTGATCATTAATGTAAAATAGTTCCTGTGATCTACTGGTGAAATGAACATACGTCCCAGGGGAGTCATTCGGAGTATCTGAACCGTCCAACCACTGATTAGGCAGTTGTCACCAGAGGTCTGGTTGTCAGGGTAACTGTCTCCTGTCACCTCCCGTTCCCATTCGCTTCCTGCTGCTCTCCACTCTCTGCTGGACTCCTTCTCCCGCTCTCATACACTCTCCTTGTCTTTTTCTTTTCAAAGGGCAAGTGCTCGCAAACTTCTCGCGCGTGTCTGTGTATTTCCGCGCACACGTCCCCCTTTCATTGTGCGTAGCTCTATCCCTGTGTGTGCAAGTGACAGAGTGTTCTTTTGTTATCAGCCAAGCAGAGTGTGGCCACTGCCTCCCCCGGTGATGGACTGTGATCCCAATCTGTTGCAGCGGCTCATAATAAGTCTACCAGTACTGACCTGGACTGGCAAAGAGAAAAAGAGTTACTCTCCATTCAGTCTTCTTTTGTCATATTTCTTTTTCCTCTATTTTCTAGATCTATTTAATCCCCTTCCATTCTTTCCCTTCAACGCTTACATGCTTTTCTTTCCACTTCATTGCCTCACTTCTTTCTGTTGCCATTCATTTTGCAGCCCTTTTACATTATTCCACATTATTTTCTCTTTCAATCTTCGCTTCAATAAGTCCATCACTGTTTCTCTGTTTTCAGTTTCCTACCATCCTTCTTCCATCTCAATTCAATTCAGTTTTATTTATATAGTGTCAATAACAATACAAATTGTCTCAAGACACTTTAGAAAATTTGGGCTGAAATTTGTCCTGAAACCCCTAGAGCAAGCAGGTAGGTGACGGAAAACTCCTTTTTTTTTTTTTTTTTAAAACAGGAAGAAGCCTTGAGCAGAGCCTAGCTTATTTGGAGGGACCCATCTGCCGAAGGCCGGACGGCCGGACGGGTGGGAATGGAAAACTGCAGGCCATGAAGACTAGGCAGGTTGATGAGGCCGAGGACCACAGGTGTAGTATGGAGCTCCACAGGTCAGAAACAT
>JASGAT010396978.1:0-14604 GCA_030220025.1 Chelon auratus | reverse complement strand
AATTTGTACTAAAAGTATAAAACAATGTAGAATAAAAACACCCAAATAATCCAGTGTACCAAATTAGAAAACTTGGATTCTAAATCTAATGTACTTCTACATGGAAAATGATCGACGGTGACTTGGCATTTAAGCTTGAGCAACGTTTTCCATCGGCGTGCTTTTCTACGTCGTTCATCTGAAGTAGATGTGAAAACCTTCACATTAAAGCTTCAAGGTAGCACTTTCTCTTTCAATTAAAAGACAATGCTTAATACAAGAGGCCCAGGCATCCCAGCCACATTTTATGTCTTCAGTTTGCAAACGACAATGCCTCATCTTGCGGGGTCATGGACCAACAGTGCCGCTGCTGTTAGCTGGGTCAGTCAGTCAGGTCTTTAGAGAGCTCAAGTTACAGAGGAGCCATCACGGCTTGAGGCAATTAGCAGACAAAGCGCCTCATTCTATAATGGATGATCAAAACTCTTGGCTGTGCATGTATGACAACTGATCCCTTCTCTATCCACTTCAGAAACAGCCCCGCCACTGTGGCTCGCAGAGACCAAAATTATAGTTTGGCTTTTGAAAGAAAAACAGACCTCGAAAGTTGTCTACTTTAAACATTTCAGAGGAGATTCTTGACTGCTCCTGTACACTTCTTGCAGCATAGCAGAGAGCAAACATCAAAATACCAACATCAGTGCACAAAGAAACTAAAACCAGACACATTATTTCTTGGGAAAACATGTAATAATTACCTGCAAGAAAACTGTAGTGTGTTACTTACAAATCAAACAAAATTAGGGTTCTTTATCAGTTCCTACAAAAATATATTCTACACTGATGCTAAAATACCCAGAATTCTGAGACACAGTACCAAAATATTTTCTTGTGTGATCTAAATAGCAGCCAACCCCAGTTATAACAGGCCCACAGGTACAGAGTCACATACATACTAAATATATATATATATTTATATATATATATATATATATATATTAACATTTCACTACAATAGCTTACAATTACATTCCTAAATTACATTTTTCATTTCAGGCATAAAAAAGGGTTTTTACATAAAAATAATTAAAAACCAAACCCCATAGAAAGCTGCTTCTCCCCCAAAAGTACAGCATTGTGAGCTCAGCTGTAGTGCACTAGTACCTATGGCCGGTTTACCTTAAAGTGGACGGGTGGGGGCAGGGCTGTTGACAGTATACTGGGCCACCATACAGTGTGTAATGCTATCACTAATTTAGAAAATGATGATCTAAAATAACTTAAAAAAAAAAAATAATAATAATCATCAGTGTGGTTCAACATACATCCCCCCTGGAACAACATGAATCATTTTCCCTTGATTGTTCATCTGAACAGCATGGAGGCCCATTTTTGTCAAATAAAGGAAAAGAGAAAATTAAAATAAAAATTGTGCCACATTTTAAGGTCTAAGTTTTGAGAGTCCTGAAGGTATCACTTACTTAAAATGACTCCAATAAGAAATTTAGCATAAAGTGAGATGTGTATGCAAAAAACAGAAAATAAAAAAGGGTTAAAAGATAATACAACATTATGACACTAATCAAATCCTGGAAACTTTGGAAACAGAATTATTCTGAATAAAATGTAACGAATAAAAAAACTTTGTTGGCTTAGTGGATCATAGTTAAAATGTTTGTTTTTTTCTCCAAATCTTTGTATCATGTAATTTTAGTCAACATTATTAATGGCTCTTAATCGATTTTGTTCTTTTCTGGCACAAATGGGCATCCATACAATAAATCTGAGATTTCTAATAATAATAATATAATAATAATAATAGAAAAACAGGCACAAATCACATCAAATTTAAGCAACAAAATATTTTCATCAACAGTATTCAAATCATTCCTCACATTTCTTCCAGCTTTATGTCCGTGTGAGGAGATGAAGGCCAGAGAGATGCACAGCTGAATGTAGTGATTGGCGATAGAGTCCCCAGGCTCATGGTGATAAAGGCTCTCAGAATGATGTGGGTATTTAAGTCAGACAGCTTTGACAAGTGGCACCTATGGCAGCCGTACGGTGCTGGTTTGAAGGATGATGTCTTGGTCACATATCAGGAATGTGCTTCGTGTAGCTTTGGGTTAAATGGTTGTGTGACCAAACTGTGGCGACGTTATGTAGTCCATAGGCACAGGCGGTGTCTCTTCTTTCACCTTCTATACCATCAGTGAGTCTTCAAACAGTCTTGTGGTGCTCACACAGCACCAATACGCTTGGGGTGGGGTGGTCAGTAGTGGTTGTCTCAGCTGAGCAAGAGGAAAGTGTTGCTGCAGGACTGCACTATGCTTCATGCATATCATCATGTCAGGTCTCTGAGGACACAGAAAAACACAGACAGACATTTTGATTCTGTTCATGACATGTAGGCTTAGGTATTATTTGGATTCTGCTTCTTGAGCCTGGTTCTTAAATTTTAGAGGGTAGCCAACTTGCAAAAACCCCAGTCCGCTATGGCTGGTCAGCTCCAAATCCTTGTATAAGCACCTCCCACCTTTCCACATAAGCCCTGCCAGCAGGAGCTCTGTAAGCAGGGTAGCTAGCTACTAGCTCAACATAGATGACAACCACCAGGAGACTGAAGGTGGTGAGAAGCCTTCAACAACATACAGCATAGGTTTTAACTGTGGATTGTGCCAACAATATGTACAGGGTTGTCAGAGAGGAAGATGACCATGGTCATGTTGTTAGTGAGGCCATTAGTATACAGTCCAGAGTGCAGGGTTTCCCTGAAACTGCAATCTCTAAATATGATTAGAAATACACACACAACTTAAGTAATTATAGTCATTATGTTTAACAAGTTAGATTACTGAAGCCTAACTAATACGCATATAAGCACTTGATAAGCCTTGATAAGCATGTTAGTTAGTGAAAGGCTGTGCGTTACATTTGCTGTCACAGAAGAGAAATAAAACTGTTAGTAGTGCATCCCACTGCATTCTTCACAGCAGATTTGTGTGAAAGGTAACTAAGCAGAGGTACACGTCATCAGTGGAAACCACTGAAACAGCTTCATATCTGTGGTTTCCACTGATAATGCTGCTGTAGCTTGTCACTCTCTTGTATAGAAAAATACAGTCCAACCCCAGCCTTGTAAAGTGATATGTAGCATAGCATTTGCCAAGTTAAGATGGTTGTTCACTATCATCATCACAATCACTATCTACTTGAGCTATTCACTGCCACAATTTACAGGTTAAGTAAGAATAATACTAAAAAGCTTTTAGCCAAAGAAAGAATATGTGCCTCTACCTTAGTCTCACCTCAACTGTGGATAGACGCCCTTCAAGCTACAGCATTCTTCACATTATTCTCCAGGAATGACCTGAGGGAAAACAACAGCTTCCATCAACATGACTCCTTACTGCTGTACAACCAATGGCCTGGCCACATTCCCTTTTACCTTTGAAGGGCCTACATCATTTTTCCAGTCCACATCATCACCCTAGAGTGAGCTATTAAACAAAAATAGGAATCCTTCCTCGGGTCTGATCAGTATTTAGTAACAAAAGGCCAAAAAACTGTATTGACCTTATATGGAAACAGCAGGACTGGCGATCCTTCTCTACGACCCCATGAGAGATCCAGGACCAGTTCATGAATCAACAATAACCACATAAAAATACTGAAATGTTCAGCTTTATCATCTGTAGCCGTTCTTTCCTCTTCTTCTGGTTTGGTCACTTTATGTGGACATTGTTTGAATAATGCATCATCTTGTATTAACAAACATGGCTCTATAACTTACACCAATCTACCACTAGGTGTCAACCTGTGAAGGAATTGTATTGGACTGAATTGTCCTGCGTTGTGATAAGATCGGCCAAAATGTCAGTTTTCTAGCCGTCTAGTCTTGCGCTAACCTCACCTCACCTGTTGACATTAGTTATTGTACAAAATAACATGCACATGAGCATTTCTTCGTAATAAATTCATGAACTTATAAGAGAAGATTTAGAAGTAAGTTCTTATGCAAATAAGCAAGCTCATAAGTATGTTTTTATATATGCAAGTACATTTGTTTGTAAGCATTTCTGCAGGTAATCTGGAAGTAAGACGTAAAATCATCGACAATCTTAACAAGCTCACGTTTTCCATGGGGATTTCAACATTTTCAACTTTTTAATAAAGCCAACTAGTCTTTCAGTAGAGGATAGACCATGAGAATGGACGGTGGACAGCTGATACTTACGTCTGGCCGCCTTCTAATGACTTCTGGATTTCCTGAAGTACACCTGGAAGAAAACACAACATGAGTTTAACACAACACTACACTTCCTATTTGACCTGCAGCAGCTCAGTCACTTGTGTTAAAGGGAGGCTGCACAAATTATGCAGTGGATGATGTTGGATGCACACAGCTGAGTGACAGTTCAGGTTCTCAGCCTGCTGAGGTGGGTGTGTCTGTTGACTATGTGAGCAGAAAGGTGATGCAACAGTCAAGAAAGGCAGCACATAATGCAATGACAACTGAAGCCAGACTTTACAGGACCAAATGCAGCGAGTGGAGGGTCTCCAGCTTTATGTTTCAGTACATTCTTTCCTCTGTCTCTTTCTCTTGAGTACTCACTCTCGTCATTCAGCAAAGCATGCTCCATAACACGTCTAGCTGCACTTTCTGGAACACACGGGCAGCAGGCGGAAGACACATCAGTACAGTCAGCCACAAACAAGTCGTGTGTGTATAAACAGATAGACAGCACATTAGCACAAGCACAGAGTTAAACAACAAACAGAACTCTACATCTGGAGATGTAGAGTTCCCTTGGCAAACAGCACATGCATGGTTCGATGCTAGTTTTTACTCTAACGAAGACACTAAGGGACCTCTGAAAGAAATGTTACCTGCATCCTCACTTTCTTGTCTGGTTCTAGAGGGACAGAGAAGACAAAAACATGCATTCAAATAAATTCAGCAGTTTTATAAATTCGCATTCTAAAATAAGACAGTGAGGAAGTAAGGATACCTATGAGCAGATAAAGCTCCATCAGGCTGCGACCGGTGTTGATTGGGGGAACCTGAATGAAGAGGAGCTTCAACCAGACAGCGAGGCTCCACCACAAAGCGTGTTGACAGAGAGAACCGTTCAAACTCAGATGGAGAGATCAGGTAGAAGCCTGAGAGGGGACAACAGCACAATGGCTTTGTGAGAGGTGGATAGCAAAAAATAATAACCAGAGAAAACAGACAGTCCAAATAGAACATCAGGGCAGTCATTTTCCTAGGGTACCGACTGTACTTAAATACTTTTTTTTTTTTTTAAATAAAGTATAAAGTTGAATTGTTTTTTTCAAAAGATTGGATTTAACATCAGCTAGACTTTATCAACCGAGTACCATTCCACCCTCTAAGACGACTATAGTATTTGGAAGTGGAAGTGCAGATGTACAAAGGTTTGTGTAGCCGTGTCTTTACCCTGGCCATGCTTGGTGAAGACACAGGAAGCGATGCCACTGACGTCCTCTCGGCGGATGCAGGGGTACTGAACCTGCATCTTGACATGCGGCAGTGACACCACGTGGACGTCCCCCTGGTTGGTCAGCACAACCAGGCCACTCTCGCCGTAGTCTTCTGTCCGATTGCTGCCAAACCAGGCCACACCTACCCTCCGCACCCGGGAGCCATCCACTGCCGTCAGCTTCAACTTCATCTTAGCACTCACCTTCGGCAAGGTGAAAACCTGAACACACAGCAATACTCCTTGGTTTGAAAGGACATCTTAAAGAAAGCCTGTAGAACCAATTCATTCTTAAAATAACGACTTTTAAGTCATTTTGATGATGCACCCACTTGTAACGGGAAGAATGGTATTCATTATGAAGTGGTAAAAAGAAGAACACGAACATCATAGAGGAACACAAATTGAGCTAAGAAGGGATTTTCAGCGGATGCTAAGGAAGACATAAATAGAGTGCCTGAGTCAGACAATCTCATACTGGCCTTGAGTCACTGACGAGGGCTTTCCAAAATAAAAGGCTACAAGACGGACCCCAAGCAGGCCCTCCTGCTGTGGGACTGGTCATTAACATCAGTTTGCTTGCTAAGTTTTGTTGTTGCACGTGAAGCTGCTGATTTGTGTTGATTTGTGTTTTCCATCATAGTCAGCCCATTTTGACAGACATTTAGCCACTAGCTCGACATCCACGACAAAACGGTCGTTTTAAACTGACCCAGACACAAAAAGTACCAGCAGTTGCACAATAGATCACATGTCTTAAAAGATTTTTAACATGTACAGATACTTTGTGCCACTAATCAGTATCTTGGGCATGTCCACAGCAAGCCTCTGGTCTACATTTTATTGATCCATATATGAAGGTTAAGGGCTCATTGTAAAAACAAGAGAGTCATTGACAGAGTCATGACAGACCTAAATACCTCTCTGACTGAAACCGTCAATGTCCTTCAGTAGAATGTAGTCAAAGCTGCATTTGTGTTGGTTCTGGTTAATGATTTCCATTTGACAACAGTACTGGCTGCATTTCTTCTCTAGTGTTCAACACATATCTGCTTTAAATCTGCTGATTACTTTTCCTGCTAATTTTTAGTTAAGAAATAGTGTGTGGTTAAAATAATATGTACAGCCCACATCAGTGTTTACCAGTGTTTCCTCGGGCTCTTACCTTAAACTGTTCCTCAGATATGACCACGACGTGGTGTGAGCCCTGCATGTCAGGTGAGCGAGCCAGGTCGTGGGCCACCTCCAAGGGCTCAGGGAGAGGAGCCCCGTGACCATCCAACACCGTTATACCGACAACTGGTGCTCTGTGCATCAGCTGGATCTCTTTGGCTAAAATAAAAAGGAGACAAGGAGAAAGGGGAGACACCGTTAAAACAGGGAGACAGAGGTGAGAGAGACTCCCACCTAAAAGTCAAAAACTTTTCTCACCTGGCTGTGCAGTGATGGGTTCGTCTGCCCTGTGCTCTACAGGTGGAAGGCGAAGCATATACGCAAACACACAGCCACCATTGGTCCCTGCCCATAGGGAGGGTGTGCTGTGTGAACCTTCAAGAAAATGATGGGACACATTAAAAAGAGAAACAGCCAGTTTCCAAGGCTCAGTAGGTAGAGCAGGTTGTCCAAAAACCAGAGGGTATGCAATTCGATCCCTGGTACATGCACCTTGTATGTGTCCTTGAGCAAGACGCTCCCAGCGGATAGTTCTCGTGTGTGATTGCGTATGTACACTTCCTGTGCTTGTGTGTATCTGGACAGGACCTTCTAGTGTTGTTTATAGGCTACGCTCAGTGTTGGATGAGGAAACTCACTGTCTGAGATGAAGGTGTCAGCAAAGTAGAGCGTCCGTACGAGGCCAGTGAATGAGTCGTCCGAGGAACGAGCCTCAATCTTTCTCTGTACGGGAGCCAGCTCCATCTCTGCCAGTTCAGCCTCCAGACGAGCGTTGGCCTCCTGGAGCTGTGCAGGGAGAGCAGAATATGTAACAACAGAGACAACCCAAATACAATGAGTCATATTGTGATTCTACCTTGGCAGCATTGTTGACATGATGTTTTCTTAAAGACACTCTGCTGCGTCTGATTCTTCTGAAGGACTGTCGGAGGGATTTCTTTATGCTCTTCACTCTAGACAGAGGCCCCTCCATAGCCAGCTGGTCACTGGGGTTTAGTGTGCACCTATAATTTGGAAAAGGCTGAATTAGCAGACACACATTTGCACAAATACCGTGTTCCCATCTGATGTATAATAACCTCAAGCCAATCTGTCAAGGCCCTCTATAGTAAACAGATGCGTTCATGTTTTGACACAACAATCTTACAAAGACTATAACTTGGCTGAGAAAACAGCTTGTAACAGAAAAATAAACCAACCGAGAAAACACGCACAGACAATGTACTGACCATTCTACATACAAATCAAGCTTTAATTTCTGTCTCTGGGTCTCCTTACTTGACGAGGACGTTGTTCTTCTGTTGGTAATCGAACAACCCAAAGCCATGGCTGGTGCCAAAAGCTACCAGCTTCCACTCTGAATGCAGAGTGAGAGCGGTGACCACTGCAGGGGGCTGGCACTGGACCACAGTGAAGGGCTGGAAGCCTGCAGGAAACAGCACCGGCTCCTCACGCACATCCAGCTGAGTGTGGCCCTAATGGACAAGGAAACCATCAAAATGCTGCCACAGGTCCACAGTTTGATGGTACTGTGTCTAACAAACGATGAGTGATAAGTGAAGCATACAAAGCAAGCAAATTGTCATTTTGTTTCTGACAATTTCTTCTGTAAACCAGTTAAATCTGTTAATCTGCCCTCTAACATCCAGGCTTCTCTAAAACACTACAAAAAACACAGGAATAGCATTACATTTCTCTGTTTACTTTACAATTATAATGCTTCTAACTAAATACTGGCTACTTTTAAAAGCAGTTTGAGTTTGAGTTGTTTTGGGATTGACAACGCCATAACTACTATAACATTATCTCACTAGTCATACTGTAAATGCTTTTTAAAAAAGGCAGTTAGTAGCTGCACAGACCGTATGACAGTTCTTTAATTTTTATTTGCAGAGATGAGCTGAAATGCCTGGTGTGGGTACCTGCTGCTGTAAAATGTAGCCAGTTAAATACAGACATTTGCAATAACCAGTCAGGCACCGGTCTTTACCTTCCAGCGGAATCCCTCTTGGCCCTGTAGTAAGTCTACAAGTTTAGCCTCCACTGTCTGCTCTGCTGCCTCATCATTAAGCTCCAGCACCAGGATCTGAAAAGACACCCATATTGTGAATAGGCAGTACGGTTTGATATCAAACTAGGCTCAAGTGGTTGACCATCTTTTTACATTCGGCCATGTTTAGAACATTGGGTCATTACCAATATCACCAGTCCACCCACAACCATAGTTTATAATTGTGATCCAACCATCCACTACCCTTGCTTAACCACAAGTGTAGCGGACGGATGGATCACTATCACAAACTATGAACAATAATATCACACATGTGGCCATGAAAAACCAAACTGATCCAGTCAGCCCATCTGTGTTTAAATGACTATTGTGTAGACAGTTTCAACAGTGAGTGCACCAACTTCTCATTTGTTTAGACCTATACATGGAAGAGCACAAGACAGGAAACAACATAGAAATTTAAGTTCCCCCTTAATACATCATCAAATATGATTTCAGTCTCACATATCAACCTTTACCATAGTTTAGAGTCTGATATCATTGGTTCCATGTCTAGTTGATGTAGAATATTTAAATGAAACAAAAAACTACAGCCCATTTGTTCATTAAGCAATTCAATCCGTTCCACTGTTCTCAATTCTCTTTTAAAAACAAATACTATTTTCTCTACTTTGCTGAATTTACTTCCTTCACAGATGTTTGAAGCTAAAAGCCTTGAGGGGGCTTTTCTTGATGAGCTTATTTTGTGCTGAAATAAATACAAGAAGTGTGCACCGATTAGTGATGAGGGAAAAAAAGGAGAAGCAAGTGTAGAACATGCTGCCATAGTAGCAGAGGTAAAACCACGCTAATTATGGATTTACAATAATGCAGTACCTCAGAAGAATAGTGGTAACAAAGCAGCACTGAACTGGCAGTGGGAGAAGTTTAGTAGAGGAAAAAAAAAAAGAGAGAAGTATATTATTAACATGGAAGTAAACAGTCACCTGTCCCGCAGTGCCAGCTACAGTCAGATAACCACTGTATTTACAAAGATGGATCTTCTGAATGCCGAGCCGTGGGTCGTCACTGTAGGGGTCAAAACAGCCAACCTGGAAAGACACATAATGGGGAAGTGGTTTAGAGTTACACTTAGTGGTGTGGTCAAACTCAAAGGAAGAGATGCTGAAATAACATGGCTTCAAGTCAATCAAAAAACACTGTAGAATACAGTGTTTTTCTCACAACAAGACTAATTACCTCTCTTTGTTAGAGCCTCTCTGCCTGGTAAACAGACAAACATCTTTCAGACTCTACATCCACTGTTTGTGGGATACAATTTGCAGTTCTAAGCCCAAACAGAGATTCTTGCTGACATGTCAAAGCTTCAGCAGAACCAAATGACACTATACTGGTGGGAAATTTAAAGGAAAACTAAAATATAATGTAGCACACAATCAAAAACACCAGTGGACAGTGTGTCTTTGACTTCTGTCCAATAATAAGTTGTGTACATGGCTTTTCTGCTGGCCAGACAAAGTTTTATTATAAGAGACGCTGTTGTACCTGCTTTTCCAGTGACTCAAGGATATAATGAACTTAAACTAGAGGAGATCTGCTGCTCCGTGAGCAAATCAGAGAAAACATTTCATAGGAACCCTTTATACATTACTTCATAACTAGTAATTACATCTAACTGCGGTTTTTCTGACTGATTAGTGAAGATATGACTGGTAATAAACTGTATTTATTATACATTCGGCATTTTGATTTAAAATAATTTACCTGTAACGCCTAACCTAAAGTATGTGAACCACATTATGTTATGTTACTTCATGTACTCTCCGTCCTTTGCTTGGGAGGAAGACTGTCTGCATTACAAACACACCTTTCTGAATGGTGGCCACTCTCCTTCTGCACCTTGGTTCATGTTGTCATTGGGGTCAGCGTCTGTGTGAAACACTGCAGCTGTGCTCAGCTTGTACATGGGATACAGACACACCCCTGATGCATCCCAGAAACGCACAGTTCCGTCCTCGTGCCTACATATACAAATAAAAATGATACGGTCCAATTGGTTGGCAGTAAGAAATATTTCAACATACATATAAAATTCAGCTACAGTACTGACCCTGTAAGCAGCAGGTCTCTCTGTGGAGGATCTGGAGCCAGGTTTTGACCTCCCGTTATTGGCCATGGCTGATATGGAAAAACGGGAAATTAAAGTTTAGCAGTAAGACCAATGTTAAAGCCATGTGTTCAACCAGAAATGAAGGAATGTGTCCACATTCAAGGTACAGTATACCACATATGATGAAAAGCCCTGCAGGGCACTGTTTAGCCACACACTGCTTCCATTATGTACTGATGTCTAGTAATGTTGAAATATAGACTACTACTCTGCAGCATCTGTTTAAAAAAATACTTAATGAAAAGAATATAACATGTAAATCACTTATATCTTTACCTTTTATTGTGATTAAATGCAACTTAAAATGATTTGATGTTTTGAAATCTCTTAGATGAATGAGCAGCATAGGTAATAATTAGTGAAAAAAATGAAACTTGTTTCACCACACATGTACCTTTTTAGAGTAGTGTGTATTCTGCAGCTCTCCAGCAGAAATGATTCTCTCCCATAGTTTGAGGGGGATTGCAGAGACGTGGTGGGAGCAGGTGATGGCTGAGCTGTGGAGGGGAACCAGGTACGGTGTTTGAATGACAGGCCAGCCCTCCGTCTGCAGGTCAATCACTACCAGCTCCTCCTCCACCAGGACCACCAGCGCACTGGGATCTCCTGCAAGTAGTTCAAAAAGAATGGTATTTACATACAGTATACAAAAACAGAGATTAGGCTATCTGGATTCAGGCAAGATACTGGCATGCTTCCTTCCACCTCCAAGCACCGAGTGTGTTTGTCATGCGTAGAGCGGATACGTGCCTGTGTGCTGTGGTCCGCCTCTGATGACAAAAAAACCGATGATCCTGGAGGTGAAGTCTAGAGCAACGTGCGTTTTACTGTGGATCACTGTGATACAGTGTCTGTCCCCATAGCTGGCCCTGGGCATGCCACCACTGAACAGCAGGAACGGAGGCCTACACACACACACACAGGTTCAAGTTCAGTTTTGTTTGTTCAGAGATAATGTGTAACAATGGCTCATGCAACATATGAGGGAAGTTAAACATTAGAATGGAGAGAGACTCTTTCAGCTACACAAATTCAAATGTCACCAATTCATTTTACTGATGGATAAAGTTACCCTTCTTCTGTAGGGAGCTGAACAATTTTCGAAATGGCCTTGCAGGGGAAGTGTCCTGCAGCATTAAAAGATGAATCATCATCAGCCACTGGAATATTCGTTTTATTTAAGGCAGTAAAACAAAGTATGTAGTGGACAGCTTTTCCTCACCATAAGGAATGTCTGATTTCTCCTCCTCCTCCTCCTTCAAATCCTCCCTGCCCACCATCCATCGACAGTAGCTTCCATCGCTGTGTGAACTGAGAATGTAGCTTCCGTCCTCAGTCCACCATACACTTTCCAGTGGCTATAGTTATAAAGGGGATACACAAAGATTAAGCATGCTGGTTGTCAGTACAGTTTAGTACATGTCACCTGCCTGGCATGGCAGTTACCTGTGTGGCAGGGATGTGCTGGATGGCACACTGTTTCTCCAAATCCCAGATCACCATCAAACCCCGTCCATAGCCGATAACAACCTGATTTGGATCGACCGGGTTCTCCTGCAAGGCCTCTACGTGTTCCAGATTTCTGCGGCCGATGTAGTCGTCTGGTACACTGGAGGAGACACAAGAGTGAGGACATACAAAGAGGAAAGAGAGAGAATAGAGTAACTTGAGACAGAACATTTACCTCATTATTGATCTGCAGGGACTGAGAGGCAGTGTCATGTATTGTGTTGTATTGCATTTTTCATAGTTTTAGCCAGAACAATCAATACACATTTATGTTGTTTATGGTTAATCCATTTCAAACCCAGGGAAGTACCATACTGTGTATTTACAAACAGAAAAAATACCAGATATTATGACACAACAACAGTTTTTTGTTGTTCATTCAAGCCCAAGTACATTTCAGTCAAAAGTTTTCTGCACATGTTTTGTCTAGACTCAACACATATGCCTCCGGTTTGCAACCAACAAGCCTGTTTCAAGGCAGTGAATGACGGTGTATTTCTGCATCCTGAATTTATGGACTACAAGTCCACTGTCCTAGACTGCAGCTGGCAGTAACATTCTTTGTTCTGCTCTCCTGGAAATCTCCTCTTAGATGGAGGTCCCCTCCTAACACAGCCTGCAGCAACTGGATAAGTGCGCCAAACTCATGAGGCTGCAGAACATGTATGCAAAAAAAGTCTGCCTGTGGTGAGCTAGTATTTCCAGCTGCAGTCCAAGAGTCTCTCTGCAGAATGAGTGAATCACTGGAGATTCAGCTGCATGACACTGAGGACAGCCACAACAGTGACTTGGCTGAACAGTCTGTTTAAATCCCCTGAAACACTTTTACATGTGAAATTTGCACAGACTAACCCTTTCAAGACAGGACATTTACAACTCTGGTGCAGCACAGAGAAACAAGGTGCAGCCTGAAGCAGTGCGCTGTTCCACACATCATCCAGACACCGTACTAAACACAGGAATGTCAGATTTCCCTTTCAGTTGCCTCTCCATTGGCAGCACCCCTTCCTCCAAATGCACTAATCACAGCTGTGGTTGAACCCTGGTAGTGTTGTTGATGTAATAGCTTTGTTACATCTACTGTGTTGTCAAACTTAAATCACAGTGTGCGTTGGTTTATTACAGTTGCCCACCTGTTAGCGACTTGGTCAAGGCTGATGTTCCTCTCTTCCAGCTCCCTGAATCCTGGGACTTCAACTATGAACACATGTCCTCCTTCTGTCCCCAAAAGCAGTAGCTCTCCTGAGGAGTGAGCCAGCACTGCTGTCACTCTGGTCACGCTTGGAGGTGCGCTGAGGAGAGAGGCGACATCATGATGGAATAATAGGCAGCTTTAGAATGAAGCCATGGTTGAACAGAATTAAATATACAGCGGGATTAAAAATTCTGCTGATTGCTGCAACACTGCACTGGGTCAAGGATTTGTGGGGGCAGAAACAAGAAACCAAGACTCCAACTTGATTCCTGCAGTCAAAATGCAAGTAAAGTTCCTAAATCCCTAACAACATTTCAGGAAAATCCCCTGGGGAGAGGGGAAAAAGATAGGTGAATTTACCCAGGTGGTCCAGTTAGCGTGAAGCGTCCTATTTCCAGAAGTTCAGAAAGTCCCTTGTGACCTTTTAAAGTCCACATGTGCAGACTGTTGTCATCCAGCAGAGTCACCAGTTCAACCTGAACAAGAGCTACAATAAATCAGTACTGTCCAGAATAGTGGGTAGGACGAACAGGTTTTAACGTTCTACGGTGAAACTTTAAAAAGCAGAAATGCTTCATGCAGCGCGTTGGGTTTGTTCTCTTCTTCTCACTGTACCTGGTGGGGCATGAAGTGCACCTGTGTTACAGCAGCATTCTCGTCGTGTAGACCCATAAACTCAACACCTGGAGCTCCATATCTGACCACTGGTCAAGGATAGACTGGATTTATGATGGACAGTGACACAGCGCCAAGATTATGTATCAAAATGAGGGTTAATTTCAGCCCTGTTACTAGCTGGGGGGAAGAAATGAAATGTATTTAAATTTTGTATTCTCCCCACATGATTTTCTCAATGACATTGTCTTTTTAACCATTTTGATTATGTGTTTTACATTTAGATTTACATTTTTTGATTTAAATCTTTATTGGTTTTGTTACATTTTTGTTCTTTTTTAGCTTTAGTCTCAAGTGTCTTACAGTTTACATTTAAAGGAACAGTATGTAAGAAATGTATTTCAATTAATCATAAAATGGCCCTGATATGTCACTAGACATGAAAAAA
>JASGAT010396977.1:0-10172 GCA_030220025.1 Chelon auratus | reverse complement strand
CTCCCATCCCATTTGACGCAGTGTCCGCCAATGGTGCCGGCTTGACTTCCACATCTAAATGAATAACCTGACTCAAATCGGAGGCATGAGCATCATCAGCAGCTGGTGTCTCACTGCGATGTCACCGGACTGCATTGGATATTTCTCAGCATCGCATGATCTCCTGTCTGCAGCGTCATGCCACCGCATCATTCTCCGGGCAGACCGGGAGCAGAGATTAAAAATTACAACTCCTTTCGCAGGGTGGCGATGGAGCAGGATTTGCGCAATAGCTCACATCTCTAGACGCATTTCGGCTCTTGGCTTGCATTAATGCTCCGCTGATTAATTTACATGGCTAATATGTTTAGAATCGTAAACGGAGCAGACGGATGTGCGCAGGAGATGAGACCTCTCCAAAGGCAACTATCACATCGTCGTGCTACGGGTGTAACGGACGTTTCTTTAATCTTTAGTGTGTGTGAATGCGTTCACTGTTGGCGATTATCGAGCCACTGTTATGTCACAAATTAAAGGGGAAATAAGCTGGTGAGGCGCTTATTCCCGGTAACCGCATTATGACGCACGGGTCATCGAGGGTGCCGAGGATGAGACTCCTCAGCGGATAACGTCCAGTGTCGGGACGCGGTGCTGCTCAGCATCATTCCCGGATCACCCGCAGCTGTTCCTCTTGTGCGGCACCGGAGGACCGGGGAAGGGGGGGTTAAAGCAGGAGAGGACATGATGGGAACATGGAGGGGAGAGGAGGGGAGGGGAGGGGGGGACAGCGCGGGCACGAAGGAGGTCATAATACACAATGTTCACTCATCACAGGCACAGTCGCGCATCATAACTATGTACAGAAAATGCAGCAAAACTCATTTTATTCATCCGAAAGGTTAATATCGAGTGGAGATAACGAGCGCCCCCCCCCTTCCTCCCTCTCCTAAAGCAGTCAGAGAGAATAAACCGATTAGGCCTAACGTGGCTGGCAAGGTTATAGTCAAGGCCCCGCCAGAGACCTAAAATACATGTCATACTGACAACCTCTAAACCACAGACACCCACTCTGCTACTGAGACTTAAGCTCTAGTGTTTCTTTTTTAATTCATATTTCATCTGCGTCAGAGGAAACTATTACACGGGGGAGGGTAACATTGTGATCAAGTCAAAATCAGGCTAAAGTCAAATGAAAGTGAGCATGCTAAGGCAGCAGCACTCTACATCTGGCTACATCAATTTGTCGCAGTGTAGGAGACCAGGGTAAAACACAGTTCCGCATTAGAGTCAATGTCACTCAGACACAACGGGATTTTCAGAGGGGGGAAAAATTACATCGCGGCTCAGTCTGAACCCGTCCCTGTTCATTAGTGATATTAGTCTACCTCTCACTTGTTAGGCCACTTCAGGTGGTCTACAACGCAGTTAGAAAGTTGGTATCGTCAGCCTTACCCCCATGTTGGCGCAGTCACTCTTCTCCTCTCAGGTGATGCACGGCTTGAGAGGTGTCAACCCCTCGCGTTGTGTTATATCAAAATGCCTTGCCTTGAAATACAAAAGAAGATATGCTCAGTTGGTTTTGTGCTGTTTAAATAAAAATAAAAAAAGACGTCACAGAAGTTATCTATAAGTCTGGAAAAAGATTTGTCTTGGGCTTAAATAAACAGTCTCTCAAACCTTCAAAAAGGTTAGGCAACAATCTCCCCTCAGCGAGACGTCTCTCAAATGAAATGTTGCGGTCTCAAGCGGAGCATCACGCGGGGGTCCGCTTCCTTCCTTTGCGCTCTAATACTTGCGGTGAAAGACCGGCGAAACTACAGAGCCTCACTGGTACCTATTCAGGGCTTGGTCTCCCTCCGCGCATCTGCCAGCTGCCGCAGTACTCCACTCCTCTAATCCGCACCACTCCGCCAGTGGAAGAAGCGCGCCCCTCAAGCAAACGGCTGCACCGAGTTGCCCAGTTGAACCCGCCCACCGCTGACCCTGACGGCCAATCATAATTCCGACCGTCTCATCGGCGCAGGGATCGCTGACCAGTTGGATTCATCTCAGGCTTCAAGCGAGCCAATGAGCAGCGAGCGCTGCCCCTCCTGTTTTACTGCAGAATTCCGAGGCTTGCAGCCAGCAGCATCGTGAGTCTCTAGACTGAATTTTTTTTATATAAATGGACGCACAAGGTTAGATTCTAGCTGTCGTGATTGTGTTTGTTCTTCATGTAATGTATTTATGTAACATAAAACATTGGATTTGTGTGCATAAGGCTTGTGTGCATGTGATAAGCACCACTGGATGTCTCATCGGTCGTGTTGGTCCTTTCATGAGCATGTTGTGCACCTCCGTATGTCACTACTGGGCCTAGACGCAGCAGACTGAAGAGAGATCAGCAGTGTGTGTATGTGTGAGAAAATATGTAGATTCAACAAATTAGGCTGAAGCAAAAATCACAGTTCAGTCATTGATGAAACACTGCACACAAGGGAAGTAGAAAACAGCCTGAAACATGACTGCCTGTATCAGCAGGTACACAGTTTTGACAATGCAGAGTCAGCGCTTCAGGGTATGAGGTGAGACTTGCACACAGACAAAGGTGAGGTTGGGCGTAGCTAAGGGGAAATAAAATAAGGAATGAGTCCTGAGCTATAATTATTTCTCAAGACCCAGGGTCTCCATAAACCTTTCTCGACATTTATGTGGACTGTTTTAAATATTTCAAAACCTGGCATCTCAGATAGACAGGTGTCGAAAGAGCCCACACAGAAATAATTACAAGCTAGTCCAACAAATCGAACTGCATTCTTTAAACAGGCAGAACTATGATGGGATGGATACTACAGATAAGAAACAAAGAAGATAAACTAAGGGCTATGGCTGCATAGCAAAGGGGAAAAAATATATAATGACTGGAAAAAATAGGCTTTCTGTTTTTTGTTTTTTTTCCTCGAGTCTCTATATCAGTACCGCTTGCTCAAAGCCAGAGCATACGAAAAATGCAGAGGACGTGTGACAGGACGCTGGAACACATGCAGCAGTGAGTTGCCTGTCTCTCTGTGCTGCAGTGAGAGCACACACGCAGAGTCACTGAGTTCAACATGCGCACACATGCATGCTTGCACAGCGATGTCTGGCTTGCAAGGCAAAACTAAGAGTCATCCCTGCTGTCCCTGCAGCAGATTGTTGCCATGCCTCACTGCGCTCCTTGCTGAGGGCCAAGACAATGACCATTCAGCACCGTGAAACCCCAGAGCATCACTACGGGACGAGCTTCGGGTTAGAGGGCAGTCAGATACAACACTCTTCAAAGTGCTATGCTGCAGTAAGTTTCCTCTAAAATAAGGCAGATAACTGACTAATATCACAAATTAAATTCAGCAGTGAGTAGTTATACTCGTTTCAGGCCGTCTGGTGTTTTCGTGAACTTCTTGAACTACCACATGGTGAGGGTAAAGTTTCAAGTACATGTTCTGTTGCCCCTCTGTTAAATTCCACCTTTACAACTTAAACAAGCTTTGTCTTCCAGTGTAAAACTATCATCGGACCTGGGTCTTACATATAAGAAGATAAAGTATAAGTTGACGCATAAAGATTGGATTTATGTCTAGTTTCAAATGATACTGTTCTCTACTTATATTCAAATGAAATACAGAATGTATTATAAGATTATACTTTCTGCTATGGCCCAAATTATTTTCTAAAAATAAATTGGCCTTCGGACAGCTGGGATAGGCTCCAGCAGACCCCCCGACCCTTAACAGGAATAAGTGGGTACAGAAGATGAATGAATGAATGAAATTGGCCTTGTAGGGAGTGGTGCAGTGGTTAGCACTGATGGCTCACAACAAGAAGGTTCCGGGTTTGAATCCATGGGCCACCTGGGGCCTTTCTATGTGGAGTTTGCATGTTCTCCCTGTGTCTGTGTGGGAGGTCCAAAGACATGCTGTCAGGTTAATTGGTGTTCCTAAATTGGCCGTAGGCGTGCATGTGAGTGTGAATGGTCGTCTGTCTCTCTGTGTTAGCCCTGCGATAGACTGGCCACCTGTCCAGGGTGTACCCCGCCTCTTGCCTGATGACAGCTGGGATAGGCTCCAGCCCCCCGCGACCCTTAACAGGAACAAGTGGTACAGAAGATGAAAGGCCTTGTAGTAAAACCATGCAGGTAAAATGCATGTAAGAGAACGTACAACTGAAATCTTATTCAATGTAATATGGCCGCACAACATTGTGAAGAATTTGTTTTACAACTTAATTCATTTAATTCTTTTTACAGTTAGTTTTCCAAACTTACAGAAGCTATACAGGACATGTACAAAATGCCACAAACACTAGTACAAGTCAGGGAAACCTGTTATTTGAAGCCCACAAACTTCAGGCTTTAGTAAGATTGTGGGAGGTCCTAATAGTCCTATTAGTCCTAATATTGTGTAGGTCTCCCTTGTGCCTCCAAAACAGTTGTGACTCATCAGAGAATGGACATGGGCCCTCTGAGGGTGTCCTGTGGTGTCTGGGAACAGAATGTTGTCAGTGGGGGCCTTTGGGTCCTATGCGTTGAGGGGAGGGGCCTCTGTGGATCATCCCACAGATACTTGATCCGTTTGGGATCTAGTGAATTTGGAGGCCAGGTCAATACCTTGTGCTGTTCTTCATGTTTTTTGAGTTGTTCCTGAACTGTTTTTGTGTGTGTGTCTGTGTCAGGCTGCATCCTGCTGGGGATGGCTGCTGCCATCAAGGAGTGTCATTGCTATGGGGTGGGGGTGCCTGGTCTGGTCTGGTCTAGGTGGGTGGTACATGTCTAAATAACATCCACATGAATGCCAGGTTCAAAAGTTTTGCAGCAGAACACTGAATTGTCACAAGATGGTCAATGATATTCACTTCTCCTGTCAGTGGTCATAATGTTGTGGCTGATCTGTGTACACAAAAGATGTGCTTAAACTTGATATTTATTGTAAACTAACATTTTATATTATGTTACCTGCCCTATCGTCCACAGTAATACTGTTCTTGTCATTGTCACTTTACACACATGCACACATCCCTGCTGATGAGGGTGACTTTGTCAACATGGTGCTGCTAATAAAGTTCCTTTCAATCTCAGTTAAACCAAAATGGCTGCCGGCAGTACCCTTTCATAACCTCAGTCACTCCTTCTCATTTCTCCTTCCGTCCTGCTCCTCCACCGCTACCACCAACCAACACTTACCCGCCTTGCAGTAAAAGAAAGGAGGGGAGGGGAAAAAAAAAAAAACAATTCTCGTGCTCCACAGCAACAGCAGTCAGATGACCTTGTCTCAGACTTCTGCTGAGTCAGAAATTGAGGGATGGGTGAGGGGGATGCAGGGAGAAAAGAACAGGAAGGAGAGAGGGAGAGAGAGAGAGAGAGTAGATGACACAGAAAGGAGAGCTGGTACTTATTGTTATTCTAACAGATTCTGTCTCGGTGGATGCTGCTCACGAAGGCGGTGCTGTGTCACACTAATTTACATGCGGCTTGAAGAATAGCCGACCATACAGGACCCAGTGAGGAGTGATGAAGCCCCATGTGTGATTCTGTGTGTAGTCAGTGATTTTAGGAAACATGGTGTCAAGGTGTTCTGTATGAGTCAGGGCTGCAGATGAATACTGCATGTCATAAGTTTTCGTGTCATCTTCCGTGTGTGTGTGTGTGTGTGTGTGTATAGGGTTGGAAAATATTAATGAATCAGATGACCCCTATAAAAATACTGTACACCTCATGGCAATGTGGACAAATAGCATTCATACAAAATGTGAGTCCTGAACATGGAATTCCAAGACAATGGTCTTTAACATGCCGCTTTAACAACCTCTCTATCTATTGGAAGGCTTTCCACAATATTGGCTGTGGGAATTTGCTCCCATTCAGCCACAAAAGCACTTGTGAGGTAAGCCACTGACTGGACCTGCCTTGCAGTCAGTGTTCAAGTTCATCCAAAAGGTGTCAGATGAGGTTAGAGTCATGGTTTTGTTAGAGCAAGCAGTTTTTCCATATTAACCATTGCTATATATACATATCTTTATATACAGTGGCGTTATAAAATTAAAAATGTATACAACCTTTCTCAGATTGTTGCTATATAATGCAGGGATCATGTTATTATATTGCTTTCAGATTACTGGAATTAAGGGGGTGAGTCCAAGTCGTCATATTCAGCACTAGACCAGTAGTAAAACTGCCATACTCCTCTAGTGCATAAGTAACGGGAGTTTGCTACATAGTATATCTAATGACAGCCCAAAATTAGGGTGTGTAGGGGGTGTACAGAGTAATTTGTATTTGTGTGTGCGTGCTTGTATATGTGCATGTGTGAAGGTGATCCGAGCTAATCCGGTTTTATAAATGTCTGACATAATCTGTGTTCCACTCACAGCGCCCAGAACAGGGAGAAGGGAGGAAAAGAGGCAGAGAGCAGAGGGGAGGAAAGAGACGGGAACAAAAAGAGGAGGGGTCTAGGATGGTGGGAGATAGATGATAGAAAGACAGATGGGCTTAAAGAGGATGACAGAATTGAAGGATGAAGAGGGAGGGAGGGAAAAGAGAGAGAGAAAATGGGGTGAACTGGGTAAAAAACAAGTAAGACCTAGATAAAGGAAGACACGGCCAGGAGGGCGGTGGAAAATTCCTCTGGGATTTAGTGTGGAAAGAGTGACAAAAGTGACAAAAAAAGATTTGATTATCACGGAATGACTCCAAGGGGACAGGGAGAAGCTATAATCAGAAATTTGATTAGCAATTCAAGATAAGCAAAGAAGGAACACAGGAATCTGTCAATATAGTGAACTGTAGGCTTATCTGAAAGTAAAATCAATTCATGTGAAAATGCAGAAAGACAGTGACTGAGTAGAATTAAACCCGTCAACTGATACGAAGGACAATTATTGTCTATTTAAGAAATATTTAATATTACATTGAAGTTACGGATGGGTTAAATATCATGTATTTTTCTGTATGGATTCTGGTATCAGCATTTTAGACTGATTCAACCTTGTTTTTCTACAAAGTAAACAATATATATAGCTCTTTCCCCTGCACAAGTTTGGATTTATCAGAAAGGTAAACTACATTAATGATGGCTTGGCTCCTAGTTAGTGCCCCAGTATGCCCCAGGCTTTTTCCAGCATGAACAAAAGCAGGACCTCCTCTTAAAGTGCTGCAGCCACCATATACACCGATCAGGCATAACATTAAAACCACTGACAGGAGAAGTGAATAACATCGACCATCTTGTGACAATTCAATGTTCTGCTGGGAAATCTTTGGACCTGGCATTCATGTGTGCATGTTACTTAGACATGTACCATCCACCTAGACCAGACCAGGCATCACCATCCCATAGCAATGATACTCCTTGATGGCAGCAGACATCCCCAGCAGGATGCAGCCTGACACAGACACACACACACACAAAAAACAGTTTAGGAATAACTAAAAAAAAAAAAAAAACAGCACAAGGTGTCACCTGGCCTCCAAATTCTCTATCCACAGAGGCCCCTCCCCTCAACCCATAGGACCCAAAGCCCCCTACTAACAACATTGTGTTACCAGACATGTCTGTTGTGTATAAAGGTCTTGATGACAGGTGTCTTTATTCTGTAGTATTCTGATTCTCTGCTCAGGCTGAAGCTGGGTGGCGCTATCTAGGGAATAATGTGAGGTCACCAAACTCTTTGTGCTAGTGAGGTTTCTCTTTCCACGCCCAAAGAGGCACAATAAAGAGGTAACCAGAGAGTGTAGATAATATTCATGAACAGTTTGTGCTAATCCACAAAGTGCCAAAATTTGCGCTTTTGAGAATGCAGCGTTTCTCCCTCAGACAGTTCAGAGATGGAGAAATTTATAGGACGTAGCTGGAACAATTAGTCGAATAAATAAAAACAAGGTCAATTTAAATGAAAAAAAATTAGAGACTTGTTGTGTTCTTTTGAGGTTACATACAATACTTTAAAGTCTTGGGCCTGAATTCAAATAGACATTTTTTCTCAGGACATTTTAACTTTCCGTAGCAGGAAAGGCACAGGTGTTACTAATAACATTAAGAATGGCTGCGTGCCATTCGAGCGTTCCCGTAATCCATGCCAACAAGAGCAGCATGCATGACAGAAGCGCCCGGGACCTGGGACACCTACTGCAGCCATTAATCATCTTATTAATTACGGCTGTGCTTTTGTAGCTGTGACATGTCAAAATGTCCCCCATGAAAGAGAAATAAAAATTTAGGGAAGCGGAGGTGGTAAATCAAGAAGAGATAAGGTGAGAGGTAGTCTGGATTTAATGAAATCAGAGCTTTTGGTGCATCTAGGATTTTATCACACGCCTGAGTGCACACATAAATTGACATATGGACTGTATACGCTATCTGAAGTTCATTTCATAATCAACCCAAATGTACACATGCCTTCAGCTTGCCATCGTTCAAATCATGTCCAGTAAATCATGTCCAGTCCCCTCTCTCTCCCGTCTGTGGTTGTAAAGCATTTCATCTCCTCCTCCCTGTCCCCTCCTCCTCCTCTAGTAGCTGTCCTTTCAGGACCACAGTGACTGCAGCAAAGTCCTGCCCTCCTGTACCGCCACCATCATCTTTGTTGTCGCTCTACCTACATTGCAGAGTCATTTTCGCACGCATATAATTAGGAATGTCACGGTTGATCTGAATTCTCTCAAATATGTTTTTTATTATTTTACTTAAGTGAATTTGATTGTTTTTATTTTTTTTTAAAAAAAAAATGGCTTTTGTATGGTTTCGGTTGATGTATTTTCCTGAAAGCTTATGAGCTGTTAATGTTTTCTACCAGAGTGAGTGGCTTTGCTATGACAGCTTTTCATAAACACAGACTAATGGATAAAAAAAAAAAAAAAAATAGTGAATGAAGGGAAAGAGCATTTAACGGTGTCTGCAAAGCCATTAGAAAGCAGACATTAATCTAGTTGTTGACCATTTTAACTTTCTGCTATTACATATTTATTCTCAGTATACACTTAAAACAGGCTTAAGTTCCATTAAGACTGTAAACACCAAAATGCCAATATACTGCTCCCAAATCACTCTTTGTTGGTCATATATATTTGTACAAATGTGACTTGTCTGTCATTAAAGATTCATATCAAACATTTTCCTTTCTGTAGCAGATTTTTTTTTTTTTTTACCGTAATACTGCACTAAATTAAGGACATATTCTGTACTGTGGAGCTGATCCATCTTTACTTCAAATGTTATATCATTTCTGATAACGCTTTATGATTATGTACTCAGTTGATCTACTGCTGAACTACCTCACATCTCTCTTATTTAAATTTTCTTAGTGTAGAAACCAGTTCAGTTCCTCCATATGTACACACTAATCTCTGCAGAATTAGTGCCAGGTATTTTATTATGTATAAACTAGATTTGTTAATTTCCCTTAGAACTTAAGTATCTTAGTCAAGGAGTGAGCATCTTGGAAGTATTTTTTTTTTTTTTTTTTTTTTTTTANTATTTTTTTTTTTTTTTTTTTTTTACATACATATATCGTTATATAGTACATACTCAAATATAACGCTCAGGTTATCAGGTTAAATCTATTTTTGAAAGTAAAAATCATGATTACTGCACAACAGCTAGTGCTCAGTTACTGTTACTTAGTGCACCTTAACTGACAGGAGGGGGAGGGTGCAGTTTGCACACACCTACATTTAATTAGGTCTCTTAAGACAAGGCAATTAATATAAATGAAAACACCTGTTTGTGTGCAGAAAAGCTGTTGGGAGATTTATAGAAATCCCTTTAAATTTTGGGAACTGTAGCTATTATTTTCCTGCCTGAGTTGAAGACAATACATATCATCTCTTCAAGAGAGCTTGTGGCTATGGCACAACAGGTCGTGCACTCAAAAAGTTTAAGTGGTAACATTAGCCGTAAGAAGTGGGAACACTGGTGCTAGGCAACGGTTGGTGCCAAGAAGCCAGCAGGGCTAACAGTAAGCTAACGTTTGGCTAACTTAATGAAGGAAATACGAAGGCTTAATGAAGGATTAGGCTGTTGGGATTATCAACATTTTTTTCAGATATTACAAAATTACGAAGGAAACTATACGACAAATAACCTGCACCATTTCTTCAACTGTCAGCAAGTGGCCCAATTCATGAACTCATGCTGCCTTTACATGCAACTTGAACTTGAGCTTGCGGGACATGGCAAGTTGTG
>JASGAT010396974.1:0-11604 GCA_030220025.1 Chelon auratus | reverse complement strand
CTCTAGACCAATGACAGCTGGGATAGACTGGAGACCTGTCCAGGGTGGACCCCCCCCTCTAGACCAATGACAGCTGGGATAGGATCCAGACCCCCATGACCCTTCACAGGACATGTGAAATACAACCATTTGTTTGAAGCTGGAATGTGGACAGCAATGATGGAGATGTGGGGACATCTTGGTCGAAGATGGAGGAGGACATACTTGTTCTCCACTTCCTCCTCCTCCTCTTCCTTCTTCTCTTCTTCCTCTTCTGCCCACCATTCTTTTTGTCCATCATCATCTTCCTCCTCTTCCTCCTCCTCTTTCTTCTGTTCTATTTCCAGTAGATTTGATGTAGAACCCTAAAACACTCTGACTCCACCTCAAACTCCTCAAACTATTCCTGAACATATTTGTTGTTGTATTATTCTTCCACCAGGGAATACTGTTGGCAAGAGGTAAAAGTAACATCCTGATTTTAATGTGTTATGAATGGCTTAATCTTAATTCATGAAGTACAGCTGTCAGTTAGCTGTAGTGCAGTAAAACGTGTTTCCTGGAGGTTAAACGTGACCATGTCATTTAGAAACCAGAAGATACCCAGTGATGGAGTCAAAACTAAAACCATCCCCTCACTTATTCACTCTGAGAGCTCATTGATGAAAACAGAAGAGAGAGCTGTGACCTCTGACCTCTGCTGTGTTTAGCCCTGGACTGCTGCCTCTGGGTGATTAGGTTCAGATCAACACAACCTGTTCCAGGTGATCTGTCTGCAGACGAGCTGAGCTGCACCGCCGTGGCCTCCTCAGCTGATTTATTATGTGTGAAGTCGCTGTCAGCTGATCATTAAAGGCGACAGCTGCAGATGCTGTCACAGGCTAATCACAGGCTACCTGTAGAGCATCAAAATGTTGCCTGGTTCCTTTTTGTTCCATCCGCCCTCTTAAAATAATACAACAACCTACAATTATCAGACTGATGACAGGCACAGTGAAAACATTTATGGAATTAAAAATACATCTTGTATTGTGCAACTTGTTGCAAAACCGACTACATGCGTGTTATAGAGCGAACTTGATCCTGGTTCATTTGTTCATTCCTTCCTGTTTTTACCTGTCACCTCTCTGCATTTACACAAACTCACTTTCACTGTCCTTCCTCATTATTCTTCTATTGAGCTGGAGCTAAGTTTCTGTGTGTCTGACTTGTTTCCTCCCCGTTCAGTGAACTGTGAAAACAATCCATCTGAATCTGACCTTTATGAGCTTTGCTGTAAAGGAAGCAGCAGTAATGTTGTTGATGTAACCAGGAAGACGATAATAAAACCACACACACAACATTTGGAGCAGTCAAAATCTTTATTGTTTAATTTAATTAAGAAAGATTCATTTAGAACCAAAATGCTGACATCAGAAGGAACCTCTCATTCATCCTCCCATCACAGATGTTGGGATGAATCATCTCCAGGAGGCTCAGCTGGGATTTCTGATGTACCTGAGAAAGTGTTACACACAAGTCTACCAAATGAACGTTAATATTCAAACCGTTTCAGCTCTGAAAACACATCCTTCAGCTTTAATCACTTCATTTAGACGACGCGAAGCACAACCAGCCCCTTCAACAATACGAGCGAAGTACGTGGGTCATCACGGCCACAGCGACGGACAGGATGCTGACTTTGTTGAGGATCGCTGAGGAGGCGGTCGTTGATGCAGTTGTGGTGGTGGTGGTCGTTGTGGGAGGAGCTGTGGTGGTGGTCGTCGTGGGAGGAGCTGTGGTGGTGGTGGTCGTTGTGGGAGGAGCTGTGGTGGTGGTCGTTGATGCAGTTGTGGTGGTGGTGGTCGTTGTGGGAGGAGCTGTGGTGGTGGTGGTCATTGTGGGAGGAGCTGTGGTGGTGGTGGTCGTTGATGCAGTTGTGGTGGTGGTTGTCGTGGGAGGAGCTGTGGTGGTGGTGGTCGTTGTGGGAGGAGCTGTGGTGGTCGTCGTGGGAGGAGCTGTGGTGGTGGTCGTTGTGGGAGGAGCTGTGGTGGTGGTTGTCGTGGGAGGAGCTGTGGTGGTGGTCGTTGTGGGAGGAGCTGTGGTGGTGGTCGTGGGAGGAGCTGTGGTGGTGGTCGTTGTGGGAGGAGCTGTGGTGGTGGTCGTTGTGGGAGGAGCTGTGGTGGTGGTCGTCGTGGGAGGAGCTGTGGTGGTGGTCGTCGTGGGAGGAGCTGTGGTGGTGGTCGTTGTGGGAGGAGCTGTGGTGGTGGTCGCCTGCGCGTTGCAAGATGCTGCTTCGGGTAGAAAACATTTAATGAGTTTCACATTTGAAACTGAATCAAGATCTCTGGGAGGAACAAATGTTGCTCTTACCAACGAACAGCAGAAGGACGACACAAGTCTTTGCAAGCATGGTGATGTTGTTTCTCTCTTATGTTATCTGAAAACAAAGTTGCTCATGTTAACCATCGGGAACATGATTAGAATTTTAAACAGAAAATTGAAGTTGACCGGAGCTCAGGACCGAAACCACTCGCTGATCGTTTAACGCCCACGTCGTCACTGAAGTAAAAACAACTATTCAAAGCTGCTTATTTTCTAAGCTGCCACTCCTGCTCCCGGCCTCACCCTCTGAAATAACACCCGAGAGGAAAAACATCTCGCCCTAATTCGTCCAAATGAGGCACCTGAGCTTTAACAGAAATTAACATTAAATGAATAAGAAGTGAAGCCTCATGTTACAGGACTCTATGTTACAAACTTCCAAATATGGTGTCAAAGAAAAACAAGTCAACTTAGAACATGTAGAAAGAATCTTTTTATAATTTATTTGATTTAAATAAATAAATTGTTGTGATAAATTTGAATTAGTAAGCTGATGAATACATGTTTTTAAATCTTAAGTCATTTCATGCAGCTCAAAGTTTTTTATGTCATGAATAAAAACTGATTAAACTGAGCTGAAATCAAATAAGTAGAACTTGAAATTATTTTTTCTTCTTTAAAATATTATTCAACCAACCAGATCTGTGGAATACAGGACACACACACACACACAGCATGCTGATTACCATAATCAGGTTGAAATTGTAAAAGAATAAAAGTACTCACAGTGATGACTTCTTGGTTTGAAGGTGGTCTGCTGTTTCTCTGTGGATGGGATGTTTTCAGCTTCTCTTTTATAGGCAGACATCATGAGATGATAACCGTCATCCTGCTGGACCAACCCAACGGAAATATGTACAGGTGGAGTCAATTCCCATCACGGTTGGACCTGTAATCATCTCCGTGATGCAGACGTCGTGACTGCGTCCCTGCCTTTGTCCAAATAAAACCCTCCCCACTAAATTTAGCCGTGGATAAAGTGTCATACTTGCTCAGTGACATTTTTCAGGTGTGACATTTTATTTTTCTAGTGTCACCTGGTTTATCCCTTCTTATTCTCGTTCTTTTGTCTCTATTGTAGCGTGTTTGGGTCATGGTAATACCTGAGCAGTACTTCCTTACCGGACTACTTCATGTTTATGTGGAAGTGAAGATGTTTGGATGTTTTTGACTAAGTGGCCAGTCACATGTTTGAGTTTATTTCTGATCTGAGATGATTCTTTCGAATGACTGTTTCACTCTGAGGTCTTGATGAGCACAAGGGTTGTTCATCCGGGTTTTTAATGAGCTGTGCCACAACTGAAACCACACGATGAGGCTGAAAGCTCAAAACATGAATAAAACAAACACAACTCTGGTGCTTTACAGCTGGAAGTCAGACAGTTTGGTCACAGTTTTTCATCTGAAGTTGAGGTTGACAGTTCTGTTACTGTCCTCACTGACCCTAATTAAGAACCTCTGGATGTGTGTTGTTGGAGTTTCGGAACCGTTCCATCACAACAGGAACTTAAACCTGATCTCATACACGCAGTGAGCAACGTAACGGCGAGTCACTGTAAATGTATCTGACAACGATGCTTCATTTCTGTGTTTAGTTTTATTTAAAGGGTCACTTTGTTTCACAGAGACATCGTAAACGTTTAAGTGTGAGGAAGTGAATCCTCTGTTTGTAAGAAAACAGCAGCAGACAGCGCTTTAACTTTAGAGAACTTCAAATGTACTAAAGTGACAAACAGACGTGTCAGAGAGGTGAGTGTTCACCTTTAGTTCCTCAAGCTTTACATAATAGTTCATTAAAATCTAATCCATCCATTGTTTGACAAAGACACTATAGTGTGCAGACCTTTCATCCGTGATGAAGCATGCTGAGGGATTTCTGTTCTAATTAAATCAAAGTGTGTCACTGTGTTTGTAACAGAAATAAATGAGGAAACAGAAACGTTAATGTTCTACTGATGCGTGCTTCTCGACATCTAATCTAATCTGAGGAACTAGAACCTACAAACTTTTATTCAAGGAAATAAAGATATGTTTATATGTGATCTGTGAGTTTGTCAATACATTTATTAATTAAAGCTTTTTTAAGAAAATAAGCTGGTAACGTTTCTATGAATTCATTCATTTGTTGGACTTTATGGTTGACGACCTTCATGACGCTGCACCAGAGCATTCTACTTTAACATCATAAGGTCATAAGGTGAGATGTTTCTTGGGTTTGGAAACTAAATGTTCAGCTACAACAACTCAACTCAATACAACTCAGTAATAATCATGATGATGGTCCACAGCTGATGAATCCTACTGGTCCTTCATTCCTTTCAGCCTCATCTCAGCTTTGTGTTGACTAATTATTGAGTGATGTTAAGTTCAGTTAAGTTCAAATCACTCCCATCACTCGCTACACCCCCACAGCCAGCGGTGCATACTGTCATGAAGCTTCACCTTCAGAGGTCACATAATTAGTGAAATGGAGTCCACCTGTGTGCAGTCTCAGTGTCACATGATCTGTGGGTTATATACAGTGGGGAAAATAAGTATTTGATACACTGCAGATTTTGCAAGTTTCCCCACTTTTAAAGAATGGAGAGGTCTGTAATTTTCATCATAGGTAAACTTCAACTGTGAGAGACAGAATCTAAAATAAAAATCCAAATTTTTAAATAATTAATTTGCATTATATTGCATAAAATAACTATTTGATACACTAGCAAAACAGAACTTAATATTTAGTACAGATCCAATTACAGAGATCAAACGTTTCCTATAGTTCTTGACCAGGTCTGCACACACTGCAGCAGGGATTTTCCTCCATACAGATCTCCTCCAGATCTTTCAGGTTTCGAGGCTGTAGCTGGGCAACACAGAGTTTCATCTCCCTCCAAAGATTTTCTATTGGGTTTAAGTCTAGAGACTGACTAGGCCACTCCAAGACCTTGAAATGCTTCTTACGGAGCCACTCCTTAGTTGCCCTGGCTGTGTGTTTCAGGTCATTGTCATGCTGGACGACCCAGCCACGACCCATCTTCATGCTCTTACTGAGAGAAGGAGGTTGTTGCCCAAAATCTTGCAATACATGGCCCCATCCATCCTCTCCTCCATACGGTGCACTCGTCCTGTCCCCTTTGCAGAAAAGTACCCCCAAAGCATTATGTTTCTACCCCCGTGCTTCACAGTTGGGATGGTGCTCATGGGATTGTGCTCATCCTTCTTTTTCCTCCAAACACGGCGAGTGGAGTTTATACCAAAAAGTTCACCTTTGGTCTCATCTGACCACATGACCTTCTCCCATGCCTCCTCTGAATCATCCAGACGGTCATTGGCAAACTTCAGACGGGCCTGGACATGTGCTGGCATGAGCAGGGGGACCTTGGATGTGCTGCAGGATTTTAATCCATGGCAGCGTAGTGTGTTACTAATGGTAACCATTGAGACTGTGGTCCCAGCTCTCTTCAGGTCATAGACCAGGTCCTCGTTTGTAGTTCTGGGCTCATCCCTAACCTTTCTCATGATCATTGACACTCCACGAGGCGAGATCTTGCATGGAGCCCCAGTCTGAGGGAGACTGACAGTCATCTTGAGTCCCTTCCATTTTCTAATGATTGCACCAACAGTTGTTGCCTTCTCACCAAGCTGCTTGCCTATTGTCCTGTAGCCTATCCCAACCTTGTGCAGGTCCACAGTTTTGTCTCTGGTGTCCTTAGACAGCTCTATGGTCTTGGCCATGGTGGAGCGGTTGGAGTGTGATCGATTGTGTGTGTGGACAGGTGTGTTTTATACAGATAACGAGTACAAACTGGTGCAATTAATACAGGTAACGAGTGGAGGATAGGAGAGCTTCTTAGAGACCAACTAACAGGTCTGTGAGAGCCAGAATCCTTGCTGGTTGGTAGGTGATCAAATACTTAATTCATGCAATAAAATACAAATTAATTATTTAAATTATCATACAATGTGATTTTCTGGATTGTCATTTTAGATTCTGTCTCTCACAGTTGAAGTGTACCTATGATGGAAATTACAGACCTCTCCATTCTGTATAAGGGGGGAAACTTGCAAAATCTGCAGTGTATCAAATACTTATTTTCCCCATATATCTATATGACGACCAGGGAGCTCTCCAGACAAAGCCGCCCATCAGAGCTCACGGCCCAGGAAAGCAGGGCATTAATCAGAGAGGAAGCACAGGGACCAGAGGTAAGCCTGAAGGAGACCAGAGGACCAGTATCAGCCGTACACTCCACAGAGCTGGGCTTCATGAAAAACACAACTTGGGGAAGAACGTTTTGAGACTCCCCGAATGTATGGAGGAAGGTGCTCTGGTCAGATCAGACTAAAACTGAATTCTTCAACCACAAGAACCCCATCCAGGTTTTCAGCAGCAGGAACTGGGTCACCGGTCAGACTCAGTGTTGCCAACTCCTCAGTAAGGAAAGTAGCAAAAGTACTTTGCTACTTTCCAAAGTAAAAAAAAATACAAATGAACATTCTTCATTCTTTTCTTTTTTTTATTTTGCCATTGAAATAGGCCATCACCTCTCAAAATAATTTCATGACTAATGCTTTGCTTAGCCACACAAAATTAATTTTGTCCTGTATTATTAATGCTACTCCTTTATCCTCTAAAGAGACACTCTGGCAGAGTTACTTAAGTTTTTTTTTTTAGTTTTCTCAAGTTTGGTTTAGTTTCTAACCCTAACAAACATTTTTTGCCATAACTAGAACATTTTTAACATTTTTTGTATAAACGGTTTTAACTTGACAAAATTAACAATCTAAATGGATTATTATTTTATTATTTATGTTACATCCCGCTCTGTAAACTAGGGCGCGATCAGCGGCAGCTTTGCGCATGCGCCATTCGTTTCCAGTCTAGACGCGGAATGGCGTGGGTCTCCTCTCTGCTCTGACTGCTGCTGCGCGGCAATGTTACCAGATGTACGATAATTATCGTATTTGTACGAAAATTTTGACCTCTGTACGATGTACTGAAAAAAATCACATAATGTACGATAATTTCAGAATTTTGAGTCGTTCGTCCACATACATCCTACCGCTTCTCTCTCTGATCCCGACTCATTTCGCACACAAGCACGTACAGTNCACACACACACACACACACAGGCACCACACGGTGTCGCCGATCAGTTTTAAAAAAAAACAAACAAGCAGTAGGCCTAAAGTGCTGAAGAATGAGTTCAGAAAAGGAAGGTGAGGACAGTGGTGAGCGTTAGTCGGCATAGTTTTTTTGCACTTTGGCAAAGAAAAGTTACTTTCTCCAGTTAGTGTGAGCGTATTGCAGCTTGTTTAAATTAGCTGTAAAATCATATGGAAAATAAAATTGTTTGAAAATAGCTATATTGTATATTCTATATTGTATATGTATATTTGGTTCGTGTACGATCATTTTTCTCAAAAAACGATAATTTTGAGGTTTTGGTACGATACTTCAACATTTCTAATCTGGCAACACTGCTGCGCGGGACTACTGTGAGACTGACCGCCTGTGAGCGCTTTGGGACAGGGGAGGGGCTCACGGCAGCACCCGCTGCTTGTTGAGGACAGTAACTGAAAACCGAGATGTGCTTTCACACCAGAGTCTCCAAGAACCAGAAAAGTCTCCAATAAAACCAAAGTCGCTAGATTTGTTGCTAGTCGCTTTTGACAAAAAAAAAGAAGATTTGAAAGTCGCCAAGTTAGCAACACTGGTCAGAATGGAGGGGAAGATGGGTGGTGTTAAATACTCCTGTTTCAGTCTGCCAGGGAGCAACTCGAGTGGTTTAAAGGGAAACATTTAAATGTGTTGAGGGGAGGGGCCTCTGTGGATCATCCCACAGATACTTGATCAGTTTGGGATCTAGTGAATTTGGAGGCCAGGTCAACACCTTGAGTGGTTTTAATGTTATGGCTTTACTGAATATACTGTATGAATTTAATGGAACACAATCTTATCTGCAGATAAACATTTCTCCACCAGAGGGCAATAGAAGCCACAGTACTCAGATTCAGAGCTTTGGAGCGTAGCTTGGTGGAATGCCGACTCACCTGTTTCCCTGTTCACACCTTATTGCAAAATTAATAGGAGCCTGAATACAAGACGAGTGTTTATGAGAACACTGAATTCGTCCGTGGTCTGAACCAGTGTAACCTGTCCAGGGTTTAGAACTAGTCAGGCCCAACCCAGCCTTCAACGGCTTATTAACATACATATTGTTATTAGAACTATATTTGGTTCTGAGTTCTGTTAGTAGCAGGAATGCATCTGCAATCAAGAAATTACATTTTTAAACAAAATTTAAAAAAGGATTTATGTAAGTTTGAGATGTGAACGTATCTATAGTTACCGTTTATTATGTTGTATTTTGACCTCAGCAAATAATCTGCACATACTTTTGGTCTTTCTGGATTAAGTCTCATTCTAGTTGCAGGAAAAGGTTGAAACAGTTTCTGTAGCTCAATTTTCTGCTTCAATGTGATTTATGACGTGCATTAATATAGCTCCATAAAGAACCGGTTTGATGTGGAGGAACTTGACCGTCCTGCACACAAACTGGAACACCTGTGACTCACCTGATATCCCTGTTAAACCCCAGTAACCCTCTTTTGTTTGGGAGAATTCAGTCTGCATGGTAATTTGTTCAAGGTTCCCATACTGATGTGTCCACATACATCTGGTTGTGCCATGTACAGGGGAATGACAAAATTGATGTTGAATATTCCTGTTTTGTTTAGATGGAATGCACAGTGGCAGTTGTGTGTGCCGGAGAGTTACTGTAGTTCAACAATGAGAGTGAACCACGTCCATCGACGCCTTTTAGCAGAAATATGCCGGCATATGCCAGTGACAACAATTAGAATGGGCATGTGAGTGGTTATCCATTAAACATAGCATATTTGGTAGATTCTTGGGTCTGAGGATAAAGTTTATTGGAAAATTAAATAGAAAACATGACAGAATGATCCAGTCCAGTGACCATCAACTGGAATAAGTTCTTTGGGTAAAACCACGAACTGAAAAGCATAAAAGACATATGATATAAGCCACCATCCGTTTTGTAATATTACTAAAAACTGTTGTTGGACAACATAACTATTGTTGTTGGAAACGTTTGTTCTTCTTGTTGGAGTACTCATTAATGTTGGAACACTTGTGAATGGCAACTGTGTCACAACAAGCTGTGTAAATTGAACAACGCCTTGTTTTTATGGCCTACTTTGGAGTGAATGTACGTCTGATAAGGGTTGTACAAACCAGGATATCTGCTCAGACCTGCTACTTGAATGTTGGAGGACAGTCATCAGGGAAGAAGAGCTGACTGTTATATTATTGACACTAAATAAAAGACTCATCCTGAGTTTGTTAATTATTTGCAGTGAACCTCTCTGATCAAGAAGTCTGTGTTTGCATACATTTTGATTTACATCACAATACGAACTATATAATAAAAGAAAATGGTGTTAATTTCAAGGTTTATTTCATTTGCTTTTTTTGGTTTGCATTAACAGTTTCATTACAATTCAGAACATCGAAAGGTTTAATCAAATGGTTACCCTGCAGAGTGAATAAAACATTCAAACATATATAATATTTAAAGTTGTACAGTAGGAATATCAACACCTATCCCTAGTACCTCAGCCACATTTGTCATTTTTGGCAAATTTTTGATCTTTAATTTTGGCTGTAATGATGAACAATATTTATTTTTGTGTTTCTTTTGTTCCCCACCCAGTAAGACAAGGCATTGTTTAAAAGACAACAAAGTCTAACCTAGTTCCTTTAATTTCATATTTTAATAATTTAAATATAAAGCATTAATATTAATATAAAAATCCAAATCAAAGATACAGAATAATTGCTGGGATATGCTACAGATGGCTTATCTCACTATACTTGAATAAAATAAGAAACCCAAAATCAGACTCGTATACACATTAGATATAGTGACATTATTGTGTGTTATTGTGTGTTAAGTGTATTTATTTATTGTTTTTACAAATCTAGAAAAGAGCATATGTGGAACAATACAGTTGGAAAGAGAGATGATACAAAATCTTAGTAGAAGGGATTAACAATTTCTAAAAAACTGAATTAAAGCATCTGCAGAATTCTTACAGTAATTACATTCAGTTGCATTACTTAAGTGAAGAGAGCTGCTGTAAGTATGGCAATGAATACAAGAAGGCATGTTTGGATGACGACTGCAGAAGAAGCAGATGTTGTTGGATTAGTAGTTGTTGTCGAAGCAGTAGTTGTCGTTGTAGTTGGAGCTGTTGTGGTTGTTGTTGGAGCAGTTGTGGTTGTTGTTTGAGCTGTTGTGGTTGTTCTTGTTGGAGCAGTTGTGGTTGTTGTTTGAGCTGTTGTGGTTGTTCTTGTTGGAGCAGTTGTGGTTGTTGGAGCAGTTATGGTTGTTGTAATTGGAATGGTGGTTGTTGTCGTTGGAGCAGATGTGGTTGTTGTTGGAATAGTTGTAGTTGTGGTTGTTGGAATGGTGGTAGTTATAGTTGGAGCAGTTGTTGTAGTTGTCGCTGGAGCAGTTGTGGTAGTTGTCGTGGGAGCAGTTGTGGTTGTTGTTGTTGCCGCAGTTGTGGTTGTTGTCGTTGGAACAGTTGTAGTTGTGGTGGATGGAGCAGTTGTGGTTGTTGTAGTTGGGGCAATTGTGGTTGTTGTAGGTGGAGCTGTTGTGGTTGTTGGAGTTGGAGCAGTTGTGGTTGTTGTAGTTGGAATGGTGGTTGTTGTTGTTGGAGCAGTTGTGGTTGTTGTAGTTTGAGCTGTTGTGGTTGTTGTTGGAGCAGTTGTGGTTGTTGTTGTTGGAGCAGTTGAGGTTGTTGTCGTTGCCGCAGTTGTGGTTGTTGTCGTTGGAGCTGTTGTGGTTGTTGTAGTTGTAGCAGTTGTGGTTGTTGTAGTTGGAGCTGTTGTGGTTGTTGTAGTTGGAGAAGTTGTGGTTGTTGTAGTTGGAGCTGTTGTGGTTGTTGTAGTTGAAGCTGTTGTTGTTGTCGTTGGAGCAGTTGTGGTTGTTGTCGTTGGAGCAGTTGTGGTTGTTGTTGGAGCACTTGTGGTAGTTGTAGTTGGAGCTGTTGTGGTTGTTGTAGTTGGAGAAGTTGTGGTTGTTGTAATTGGAATGGTGGTTGTTGTAGTTGGAATGATGGTTGTTGTAGTCAGAGCTGTTGTGGTTGTTATTATTCCAGCAGCTGTGGTTGTTGTAGTTGGAGCACTTGTGGTTGATGTACTTGGAGCAGTTGTTGTTGTCGTTGCAGCAGTTGTGG
>JASGAT010396973.1:10379-29031 GCA_030220025.1 Chelon auratus | reverse complement strand
GTCCTATGGGTTGATGGGAGGGGCCTCTGTGGATCATCCCACAGATACTTGATCAGTTTGGGATCTAGTGAATTTGGAGGCCAGGTCAACACCTTGTGCTGTTCGTTTTTGTGTGTGTGTCTGTGTCAGGCTGCATCCTGCTGGGGATGGCTGCTGCCATCAAGGAGTGTCATTGCTATGGGGTGGGGGGTGTCTGGTCTAGGTGGGTGCTACATATCTAAGTAACATCCACATGAATGAATGCCAGGTCCAAAAGTTTCCCAGCAGAACACTGAATTGTCACAAGATGGTCAATGTTATTTACCTCTCCTGTCAGTGGTCATAATGTTATGCATAATCAGTGCATACCAATAAATTGCCCTTTTCACTAAATTCAGGTGCAATATTTGCTTATTTACTTTCTTGCTGTGACTTGGATTAGTAGGATTGGTCTTGCGCTCATGTCTGTGCGATATACAGGAAGAATAGCCAGCATCATGTTAGTTTAATCCTCAGCCTAATCCAAAGGGGGAAAAACAATTATCTTAAATTCTTACATTATATAGTGTGTTGTATCTTGCTTGGTTAATAGTGTATATAAAAACTACTTTTGTGCATGGATGGGGGTGGGGCTAGACTGTTTCCTGGGCAGTAGCAGTGTATTAATGCTGTTACCAGGCAACAACCAGAGACTCTAGGAGGTCACTGTGCCCTGTCCAAAACATAATTCAGACATGCATCTTACATATGACATGTTAACTGCTAAGCTTTAGTTTATTTTTTATTTTGTTTTTGTTAAGGTGAAACAGATCCAGGTTACTTCCTGTATTTCCTGTGTATTACAGTGTTTACCTCCTAGACTCAACCATCTCACTTTCAGGAAGAACAAATAAACATATTTGCTTATGATAAATCCAAGGCTCTAATTAAGATAATCACTTGTCATCTGTTTCCATTTTATTTAATGGGCATAATGCACCATATGGTTTCTGTGATAATACAGCTAGGAAAACATTTCTGTAGAATAACTACCAGGACTCTGCTGAGAGCATCAGTTGTTTCCAGCTTCTGTTCTGAAATCTAATCCTGAAAAGCATGGAAACAAGAGCTGTTCTGTTATTTACATGTTTCCATCCCCACCCTTCTAGTTTATTGGCTGCATAATTGGAAGACAAGGCAGCAAGATCAATGAGATTCGCCAGGTCTCTGGAGCTCACATCAAAATTGCCAGCGCCACTGATGGCTCAGCCATGCGCCAAGTCACGATCACAGGCTCGCCGGCCAGCATCAGCGTTGCCCAGTACCTCATCAGCGCCAGGTAAGACATTGCTCAGGGCAGCCACGTCCGCCAGGGCTTCACATTGCAGATGATAAGACAGCCAAACACCATGCTATTGTATGAGGGCAGAGTTATTATGTTCAGGGTGAGGCTGGATCTGATCCAACTCACTGCTCCGCTCTCTTGACTGCATTAAAATCCTTATTATCTCTGCCTTTTAACACATTCCATCTTTGATTCTTATTTTTTTCTCCTCTCTCACTTCCCTTCTCCTTTGTCTCACCCGTTCTCCCCCCCGTTCATTTTTCACTGTCTTCTCTTCACCCTCCATCATGTCATCTGCCCCATCCAAACATCACGACCTGCAGCTTAGAGATGGCTAAGTACACCATGCAGGCCGCTTCCTCTGCGACCCCAGTTGACCTCAACATGAGCTACTCTCAGTCTGCTCCCACTGCCTCCACTGCTGCTACCTCTATGGCCGTCCTGGCGGCCACCACCCCAGCCCCCTCCACCATTAACGTCCACTCTCCCTCCACCTTACCAGCCATCCAAAACCCACACTACGCCGTCCCCGTTTCCAGCCTGCTTGGCATGAAAACTCTACCCTTCCTGACTATGCACCCAGCAGCCACTTCCAGCCTAGCGCAGGGTTTATCCCCTTACACCGCAAAAATGCCAACCTCTGGCGTGAAAAAATCTGACCGGCAGAAGTTCGCTCCTTATTGATGCCTCCTTTTTAAGTCTGGTTAGGGTAGCTGACTGATAAGGCGTCATTATAAGAGCACAGGCTTAAAAATAGCTTACACCAGTGGGTACATTTTGCAAGTGTAACATTTATTTTCCATAAATCAGGAGGCTATAGACACAGACTGAGAGGATGATAGTATAAAAACATGCCCTCATTAATTAAAAAGGCAGCAGAGGTGCATATTAACTCAGTATTATCTTATGGACATGCATAACAATTAATGTCGGTAACTCAGGCTAGTATCCAAGTAAAATATATTTTTACAGAAGGATTCATTATTCCAGAGCTTTATATGAAGATTTACTCCAGGAGGTGTCTTTTCAATAATGCAGATTTTGACTTAGTTTTATATTTGTGTAGTGTTTTTTGTTAGAAAATGCAAACTAGTGTTAAAAGACGTGGTGCTTTGTTGGCAGCAGGCTGTTAAAATGTTGTGTACAATAGAAGTGGGTATGTTAAGTATTTTAACAAGGATTCCTCCAATTTTGTGTCATATTTCCCTCCCTTTTCTTTCCACTATAGGCTCTCATCAGTGCTAACAGGCTTGGGTGTTCTGTAGTAGCGTTGCACTGTTGCAGTTCTGATGGGATTATCTTAAAGCCACATTGGATTCTAGCGGATTTCCCTCTACACAGTAATCCTGTAGAGTGGGACCGGCCTAACAAACTCATTTACTGGTTCTGTACTCTAGCTTGTTTCTTGTTTATTCTTCAGCCTGAACAAGAGGAACGCTTCAACTTTGCGCATCTGAAATGGGCACCGATCAATTACTTTGATAAATGTTTTATTCATGTGTTCCTGTTGTGGGCCCGCCCGCCAAACATTGCAGATTTGCTATATTTCTTGATGAAATGACTTTGAAATAAATGGGACTTTTTATGAATGAAGACCGGCTGTTTTGTTCTAATTTTGTGGGCGGATTTTTGCTGCCTACGACATATAATTTTCACTTTGATGACTTATCATTTGTTAACTCATTGAGCTTTAACTGTACATATTGCACATTCCCATTCAGCTGAAATCATGGTTAATATGTAGGACATTAAATTAAAACATTATGACTTGGAATTGGGGGGTATTACGAGATGTTTGTTCAATTTTCGCATTTTATCCGTTGACATCTCATAAGTGCACCAACACATAATGTGTTTTTGTTGGATTTGATTAACACAAAAGCCCAGACATTTAGCAGAATGTGAGAATAGCCAATAGATGATTTTATCTTTTCCCCGGATATTTTTCTCCAAAAAGAAAATATGCCTCCACAGTCTGCGCCTGTAAAACATTAAACAGCAGTGAAACGGCAGTATAGAAAACAACATAGGGCAGTAACAGTGGCCATTAGCTGTGTGCAGCAGATAGAGGTTTTGGCAGGTGTACAAAGACAACTCTGCACAAACAAGTCCATGGCATTACAGATGCAGGTTGTGGATGGCAGAGGACACAAAGCTCCAGCCCAAACAAACTTTTTTTTTACCCACACACTCTCCTGGAAAAAAACAGAAGCAACCCTGGACTAACCTCACAGTAAATATTCAATACATGCTGTGGCAAAATTCTCATGGGTCCTGAAAAAGAACAACTTAACCTCCAGTTGTCCGTTCAAGCATACTGCTAATGGGGCAGGTGGGCTACAGTGCAGTCACTACTTGTTTTTCAGTGTCCCTGCCGTCCTGTCCCTCTTTACCCCAGGTCCTCTGTAAATCTGACTTCATCCCGTTTTCCGTGTGAAAAACCAGGAGGTGGGCACTTCATTTCAGCCTGATCCGTGGAGTATGGGTAGAGAGGCATGTGGGGCCATTTGCACAGCAGGGCTCAAAATGCCGAAGTGGAGATAATCAATAGTTAATGGGGGCAGAAATGTAATGACAGTGAAGGATGACATTTCAACCTCGGGAAAGGTGTAGCTGGAGAGAACAGTGCAGAGCGTATGCTGATGTGTGCCCAGGGCAGTCATAAGTTCACAGCCAGCTTCTAATGCTATATTAATGATTTCCTTTCTCCAGCCTGACTCAGGCGTGAGTGAAGGGGCAATTTTTGGAGCGTGCTGCCATCATGCAGTTTTAAAAAAGCTATTTAAAAGGTAAATAACTAAATAAATAATATTTCTTTTAGGTGTACAACCACTTGAAAGTTTGTGGCAAACTGGGAGGCGAAGCTGTCAGTCAGTCGCTAATGAAAAATCACTGCAATACTCTTGCAGACTTGCAGGTCCATGATGCCTAATTGTATTTTTCTTTTTATTTCCATCCTTGGTTTTTCACAGTACTTCTATGAGCCTGTGCTGTTATCATATGACTTAATATTTACAGGACATTACCTAAACTAATGATATGTGTCTACATGACTAATACAGAACATCTCACTCTGCTAATATACTGCTAGTGATTGTTGATGTCTACCCGCTGAGATTTATGGCTTTGCAAATCTCCTACACTATTAATCTGTCCATTAATACTGTAGGCATGTATCATGCTCTGGTGGCATAGTGAATATTTTCTGGTTTAAATGATTGTTTATTTATTGGACCATATTTATTTGCTTGCTGGAAGTTTTTAGCCACAGTAGATGTGTGGGTAACCAGAAATACTGTATCTTGATATTAAAAGCTACATCTGTATATTTGATGTTACATATAGTGGCATTATTAGGTAAATAAAGCTTTATGACTAAATACTTCCAAACTACGACTACATTCCCATCAATGCCTTGCCTTCTTTGCTAATTAGTATATGCTAGCATACTGATAAGCAAATCTGATATGCTTCACTTTTGTGTGTAATCCTGTTAGCATGGTTAAGTATGCTTTAGCTCAAAAATTTGTATTTTAGTAACTGATGTCCATTAAATGTGGTGAAGTAATAAGTACATATCCTTCCGAGTGAAAGTACAAAATAGTACAAAGACACAGAAAATTATAATAAAGTGTAGCAGGTCAAAATTGTACTGTCAGCGTTAGCTAGCTAGGCTATATGGTTAAATGTAGCGTAGCTAGCCTACACCTTAGCAACAAAGCATTTTACAGCACAAGTTGATTCAGTAGCCCTATGTTTAAATCTGGTTAAGTCTCATTTAGTATAATTTAACTTCTATATACAAGAGACAATGACAGTAAATAGGTTAAAGTGTTTTAGAGAGCATTTTAGGTGTATATGAATGTGGTAATAAGGTTTACAAACATTTTCAGAATTGATGGGAGTGAATGATAAGTTAATATACTCCAGTGTAGTTGTATTATGTTTGGTCACGTTTTCGTTATGCCTTTACAATTTCTACATTAGGCCATTACCGTCATGCTAATGATCTTTGCTAACTGTTGCCAATGTAGCTTCCAGGCGCAGGCAACCAGGCATCCGTCCTACGTCACGACTACGTCATGGCGGTTACCTGTAGCTAAAACAACCGAGAGGCAAATACGAATCACCACAGTTCACCTAACGGTGTCAAAATGTCACTTTGCTGTGCTGTCGGGTGACTGAATCGTAGGAGCGAGGTTAATGGCTCCAAACTGAAATTTGTTTGTGTACCAGCTGAGAGGCCCGAGTCAAAAAGATGGTCGAAACCTGTGGTTAAATACGTAAGAGGAAAGCATTGGACCGATGCGATCGTGTGTGCTTTATATCAGGTAAATCTACATATATACAATCACCTTCATGGTTGACAAATACGACATGTAGGTTACTCACCCAGCCATTGCTAGTGCAGTTTGCTGTCAAGACAACAACATCCAGATGGATGTTTGTTTTGTGATCTTGCAGCTAGCTAGGCAGAACTTCGGCTTGCACAAAGTCATCTTTCAAATCTGCTGTCTAAGTCTTGTACATGACCATTCCGGGTATAGTTATAAGAATTTAAGACACTTTACACCCTCGGTTTCTCCATCAATAACGTATAAATCTACTGGGCCATTGCACTGTAGGTACTAACGTAAGGCCGGCCTCTACTTTTTTGTTGTTTTGTTTTGCGCTGTGCCCTTATTCGAAGGATTACGGTAAACGCATGCAAAAAAACAAAACAAAACAGACATTCAAAGTAAAAGTGATGTCATTTTGCAATCATTTGTTCACTCTGCCGATCAGTAAAGGCTGAATGAATGACTAAATAAATGACGGAATGAATGACTAAATAACAACTTTATTATTTACAACAATTATATATTAAATTGCAATAAATACAGTAACTTACTAAACAAATTTTGGTCTGTCTCATATATTGGTCAATAATACTTCAGAGCTTCAGAATTAGTCAGAACAATTTCTGACTAATTCAACTATACCACCTCAGGAAATATCAGGTTATTCCTATTGGTTATTCTCATGTGAAGTTTCAAAATTAAAGCCCTCATAGATCGTCCATTATTTGTGTTATTCCGTACAGGCCAGCCAATCTATTCCTGTGGATAATGTTCAAAAATAAGCCTACTCAAACTGCTAGTCAGAGGCAGCTAAATTTAGCTAAATTTAGTAATCATGTGGATTGTTTTGCCTCCAGCTAAGCCCCGCCCACAGTAACACGACATCAGGCGTACCCCCTTTTAACAGAGACGGGTCTGTTGAAGTGTGACGTGAAATTAGTCTAAAAAAATGGTCAGAAATGTGTGTTCCATGATCCACAGGTGGTCACAAACACGTACTGTTGCAATTTGAACATGGGCAAAATTATTTCACAATACAGTCTGAATAAATATTATTATTTTATGCCAAAATCTTATCGTTCAATTTATGCAATGTACGCGTGCGCACATGGATTGGCAAATAAGAGATGCACAGATCAGGCTGCGCACGCACAGGATTTTGTGTACACAACTTTCCATTTGAAGTTATATTTGCAGACAGCCGCCGGAATAAACAGCAGAAATAAAGCCTCTCTGGCTTCTACATTTTGTCTGGATATCTGGAAAGCGGGGGCTTTGGGGGGAAACTCCCGAGACTGCAGGGAATTATTGATGCATATTGCAGCAACCATTATCTACATTTTTAATTCCCTCCCCGTATAACGCGCTTTAGTCCTTTCTCATTCAGCACCAAATTACCCGGTGACCAAAAAAATGTGTCACGGAAACGACTCGCTAATTCCACATAATTAAGCAAAGTAGTTAATCACAGCAGTGTGTGAACCTCGTGAACCGACCTGTGAAGCGTCCACTGGGCCCACTAATTGACTGCCTGTTGTCCCTCGGTCACATTTAACTGCTCCATCTAGTGGCAGCTCGGATAAACGTGACGTCGGAGCCCCTTTCTCTCTCTCTCCCCCTGTATTCAATTATTTATTTATTTCTTTTTGTCACCGTGAGAAATAAAGTGCCTGTGTAGAGCGGGGGGACATCAGTAGCTCTTTCAAACAGCGGAGGATCGCCGGAGACGGAGGAGCGCTTTCACTCTTCTGTGGCGATTAAAGTTGAGGGAGACACGCTGATGACCTGCGAGCATCCTCCCGGGGGAAACTGTGCGTTTAACTGGCTTAACGAGCGTCAGTTTCCATCTCTTCACCACACATCATTTGTTGCTGTCTTAGCTCCGGCTGTCCAACAGTCCAAAGGCTGTGCTTCAACCCAGCGCCCTGACGGACACGGACGCACTCCGAGGATCACAGGTGAATTATATCAGTGTTGCTGTGAGAGCATGCAGCTCTTTATTTATGCATGTTGCTTGAATGCCCAGCTTTCACGTCAACTTAGTTTAACAGGGAATGGTCTGGACAGTGTTTTCTGCTGTTTGTGTGCATTTGATGACTCTCAGTGTTACAGTGGAAGTCACCATGCCTGCCTGAACATTTAATAACATGTAATGCAAATGAGCTTAATGGGTAAAACTAATGCAGATTGTTGAAATCTGCTGAAAAAGGCTGTTGCACCTGTAGAGGCTGCAAGGGTATTATGTAACTGAACTGTGTTGGCATTTGGATGCAAATAGGACTGAGCGTTTTTCTAAAAAGCAACAGAGACATTTCCGTGGATGCACAAAGGCTCTGACTGCTTACACACTTCGGGATGCAACATCCACTCAACACAGCCTTTTACCAGCAGAGCAGGCAGCCAGAACCCACAGCGCGATGTATTCACCATTTTATAAATTCATAGTGTCCTTAAAAGTAGGTGTATGAATGATGGCAGGCTCCTTTTTTGTTGTTGCTGTAAAAATATAGCTGCTTGTTTTNCTGTTTACACAGATTTATTCACGTTTTTATTGAAATGTCACTCCAGCTGCTGTAGACGCACAAGAAAATGCTGTTTGCCCATCATTGCCCCATCATCCTTGTTCTTATTGAGCAATGCAAAAAGAAGAATCATGCTGGTTTTCACTCTTCTCCTCAGTGTATTTCCTGCCTCAGAGTTTTCCTGGCAGGCTTTCTGCACAAGCAAATTCTCACCTTGTTCCTTGTTGCACACAATCTTAAGATTATATGACAGTTCTGCAAGGGCCGTTGGTTTTTGCTCTGCATGTTCAGGCAACTTTCCCCTGATTTGGGTCACTCGTAAGGTTTACAGTCAGAGGATAAAATTCAATTAGACAGCCCTGCAGCAATCTTTACTCACTGGCAGATGGCTTAATACTCTTGGATGCTGCCTTGGTGTCCCTTATTGCTCTAATTGGATTTTATCATTTCACACTGTTTGTCTGTATATAAAATGAGTATTAGAAACATCATTAATTCAATGCTTTCTCAGCCCTGTCAGATCCAGGCCCACTAGCCACCGCTGTCTAAACATTTCACGTCTCGTCCCCCGTGATCTGCTTTGTCATAAATTGAAGAAGACCTCAAAGTAAATTGTTGCATTCCCCATGTGGCGTCGTCGGCATGTTGGGCTGTTGGCACAGAGTAAGTAGGAGCATCGGTAATCTGCAATAAATGAAGTGCACACAGTGGTGAGGGCATATTTGTCTGTCTGGGTTAATTCTAGCCCCTAGGAGATGGTTTTCCTCTCAATGACATCCACTTTGATTTTTACAGAGGGACGTTCGCAGTAGCTTTATTTTCCAAGACTATGTGATGTTTGCTTGTTTTGCAGGCTTTTTGTCAGACTTATGCTTAGCACAGTGGAAGCCTTAAAATAAAATCAGAACAGGAAGGATGCTGTAAGCCTCGCCACCGCCGCATCACTCCCTAATCTGCAATCATTTTGTGTCACCATGAAGTTTTTCAGTCAGATCAAATTTCCCAAATTGGCCTATTTATTCTCCTAAATATCACAGCCATTATGAGACTAATTGGAGATAAACAAACAGATATAAACATCTTAGCTCGGGTGTGGAAAATTCCTGGAGATGAGAGCGCTGCCCCAGTACATTTTGACCCTATTTATAGCATTATTCTGTGAGTGAAAGAGCTACCAAGCGCCCTGGAAGAAACCTTTTTGAGTGGCATCAAAGAAGAAAGCAGGATGGAGGTCAACCTTCACTCCACTTAACCGCCACATTTGTGTTATTGAATCCTTGCCAATTCAATTTATATAATTCACGGTTTCTTATTAGTCAAGGCAGAGATGAAATTGAACCCAGATCTCAGGTTGTTGTGTCAGGGGCTCGTCGTCCACCATTCGCTGTGCTGTGCGAGAAAACGACAGTAATTCATGAGTCATAAATCGATGCGATGGTGAGCGTCACTGAAGGGTGAACTAACGGCCAGGTCGAGTCCCTGCTTGATTAATCATTGCCGCCGCACCTCGGTGGTCAAACCGGCTGTGTTCAGCAGCGTGAGATGTAAACAGAACTTTGGCCTTTGACGGAGGGATTTATATCTACAGTGACAATAATGACCAAAATGCTGCGGCTGCCAAACACTGAGGCTAATTCCGGGTTCATTCAATCTTGTGCAGGAAGCCACAGCATCATCTAAATGTCAGTGGAATATGAAAACATGTTCAAAGTAAGTGCACAGGGACTGGCAAGCATTTAAATTTGCATTGTTAATGGCGGAGCGGAATAATACAGTTTATTATTGGGAGATAATTATAATTTCCTGCAGCAGCGTTAAGAGAATGTGATATCTGAAGAGGAGGAGAAGACATTTTAATGCATGGCAATGTCAGGTTCTATTCTTATGAGGGTTTGGCCACAGTGGATCTCTGAAAGTCACTTTCCTCCTCTCAATACACAGGAACTGGAGTTTGGTGTAGCCTTCAGTATCCGTAAATCTGACCTCATTTATCCCCAGAAATTCTAATTATATAGTGTTTTCCCCCACAAATATAAATCTCCATTAAAAAACTCCGACTGCTGCTATTGAAGGCAGAGTAAAAATACATAGTGGGAAAAAAAAGGCTTAACATTTAATTGCACGTTTTACCCGCTGTGTAAGCTGGAGTCAGGGAGAGTGTTATACATTTCACAACACTGCCTGGCAATAATCTCGTATTTGCTCTATTAAACCATGTCTTTTTTTCCTTTCTAAACCTTCTTGACGTTGGCTTTACATCCACATTGATTGCTTGTAAAATACTAGTAAATGTCATTCTCCTTTAAACGTTCTTATGAGTATATTAAAAACTATTTGTAGAGAACGCGTATGCACACTTAAAAGTGACATAAAACCCGCTGTTATGTGACACATTAATATTTAATGTGTTATATGGTCCATCCAAGCTAGATTGTTTGTTCATTTAAAGTCACATTTACCGTCCATTACAGACAAAGAAATACAGCATACTGCACAATGATGTAATTAATGTTTGGGGTCAGTAAGATCCCCGTTAGATCTCCTATGAACATACTTGACTCGGATTTATTAAAAGCATTGTCAGTCACATTAGAGCATAATCCATTTTCTTGTGTTAAGGTGATGCATCATGTTCTGTAACATCAGGTTAACAAGAAGTTCTCTCAAATTAGGAAAAGAATTCAAGTCTTAAAACATCATTGCATGGTACTGAATAGATAGACTCTAAATATAAGTCACTATACAATACATGTGTAGTATTTAGTATATATTCTGTAGCAAACACGTCTGTAGACACCGCTATGACTCAGTGAAGAGCTGTTTTTTGACTCTTGTCTCTGATGACGTAGTGCTTAGTCTCTGCTGCAGAGTTTCCTGCAGAGGTCTCCCCGCTGTTTCGACCTGTCAGGTCTGAGGTTTGAACTGACAACTTTCACATCCTCGGCCCGAGTTCCTGCTGATTGTAAGCCGACTGGCTCAGCGGTGGAGAAATTACAAAATTAATTCATTCATCCTCCTGTAATAATATGATCAGAGATGTTTTAGGAATAAAATCCGTTATTATATTCTACTCAGTCTGAGAATTATCATGTATATTAAACCATAAATGCGTTCATCCGGCCTGATTCAGTGCAAAACAAACCTCATGTTGTTGCAGTTTTTTTTAATTAAGATTCAAGATGCACAGTGGTTTAGACCAGAATGAAATTCTTAGTTTGCAAGTCTCCTTTAATTTGATAAACACAAAGAAAGAAAGCGATCAAGAGAGTAAAACAATGTGCGAGAGAAATCCGAGTTCAGGAAAGCGCCCTGTGACTTGTGCTACACATACAGTCAGAGGGATCGATGGGGAAGTGAGGCGGCGTCGAAATGCCTTTTCAACTTTACAGCAATCTGACAGATGTTTCGAGTTGTTCTCGCTTATTGTTGCTTTTTTAATGTGCCATTCTTGACGGGGCATATGCCGTTTCAGCACGTCATGTCACTTGCTTGAATAATTTCAGCATTTGGTGACCATGCACAGTCCTGTCAGTTGCCAAGCTTATGTGGAAATAGGGAAGCCACATGTACATTTTAGCTCTCTGCGGTTTCTTTAGGAAGGGAGAAAAAAAAAAAAAAAAGATCTAGCTAATTTTATCAGTGTTGATAAGTGTTTGTTTTCCAGAGATAATTATTTGGAGCTGACAAGTGTTAATTGGAGAGCTGTTTTTCATACTTACACAACAGTTTTTTTTCTCCCCTCTGCAGTGGGTGTTCGAATGTGTCACAAGTGTGAATGAACTCTGTCATGGTGCTTTATATAACCTCAATTATGCTGCTGATTGATAGCTCCAGCCACTGGTTTGTATATGGCTTCACCGTGCTGGGCCCTTTCAGGTCAACCTATGCAGTTTATGAGTGACTGGAGCATCACTTTTCCTCTAATGGTGGTGGTAAAAACTCTACAGTTGATGCTTTCTGAAAGAACCATGGCTGCAGTTTATCACACATTACGTGCTCCTTACACTCAAATTAATTCTTCTAATTTCTCTGCGTAATAGTCCAGAACACAATCTCCTGCACCATTCTGCAGAGACATGTAGACACAGACTGTATCTTTATGTCTCTGCATACTTGTGTTATTTCCTTCCCGCCGGAATCTTTGCACCAGTGAAGACGGAGCAGTGGAGCAAAAAGAAAAAACTAAATTCCTTGCAGGGCTGTAGGGCAAAGATAAATCCACAACCTTTCACCACAACGGTTTATATGCAACACTTAAAATTTGCCATCACTTGAACCTGAGGAGTGATAAGAAAAAAAATATGTACAAAGGCGTCTCGGAATTGTTCCAGAATATATTTCAAACCAGTCGGTAAAATTTCATGGCACTTGGCGCGCATTATGCCGCGTGGTGAGGAATTAATTAGGCAGACATTCAGAAAAGATGTGATCTGTATTACAATGGCAAGATGGCATTAGGATGTAATGAGTGTAGCGAACAAGTTCATTTGCATAGGTTGTAAAGACTTTGTTGTTGTTGTGTGTGTGTGGGGGGGGGGGATACGGCTCCACTTCTTGCCAAGACACAGCATGAAAGGACCAAAACAAACAATGCGTAAGTGTCTTTGAGTCCTTTTTCGATTTCTGTTTGTTGATCACAAGAGGTGAGACGACTGATTCACATCTTTAAAGGCTGCTATTACCCTGCTATATGGCAAGTTAGCAGCACCTTGAACGTGTTGTATGTGGCACGGAGGAGAGGCTTGTGTACATTTCTTTGCTTCTTATTGTCAGGATAGGGACAGAACAGATTGTCTCTAATAGAGTTGAACCAGCGCACGACAATGAAAGTTATTAGTTAGCACAATGTCTTGGCAGCGTGTTTGCCAAGTGTACTTTTTCATGTCGTCTGTGCAGTTTAGTTTTGTAAAACGCATTACATCCACTTTACGTTACACTTTGCACCAGCAGAATTTCGTTAAAGCTCGTAACACGTTATTGTCTGCGTTTTCAGTGCTCCATTTTGGGTTTTTCAGAGTGGATTATGATACTGTAACTGTGAAATATGACCATCCTTATATGCTGGTTAGATCTGAAAGCACCTCATCCACTGGGTTTAATAGTATTTAATAGACCTAGCTCAATGTAAATTGCCCGGTGTCTAATTTGAAAACGCCCCGTTCTAGACACCTTGGCTTTTGAAGTTAGCTGCTGGAGTGACGCAACCCAGCGTGAGATGTTGTCGGGTGCACTGAGCCGTAGACGCTTCTTTACATAGATAACCATCCCGCTCCGATTTCAGACAGCAGGGGATGAAATGTATTTATTGATATTTTGACTCAAGTAGATCACAGGCAATTCATTAAGACATCAGGGAACTAAGTCCAATGGTGCAAAAAATAAAAAATGGAGCTTTAATCTACTAAGCGAAAGGCTGCCTTTGAGAAACCTGACTTTTAACGCCATACGCACCCTATTTTTATTCTGGATTAACTCAAAACACTTGATTGTTGGTTTTCCATGGAGGAATTTGTAGATGTGTTGGCAAACCAGTTCTTTAAGACATGCTGATGCTGTGGCGAGTTTGCTCCCAGTTGCAAAACAAGCCCGAGGGCCACCCAGAGCTCCGTCCTGACAGAGCACAACAGCGGCATCAGCACCAGTATTAGTGTGACAGCTCGTAACAGCTGTTGAGGTGGAGAGGTGAGACTAAGAAAAGCTAAATGAGGGCCTTTTTGCTAATGAGGCCCTCTCCCTCTGTCTCTCTCTCTCTCTCACTCTCTCTCAGCTGCAGCAGTGTTATCGGTATGCACCTCGTTCTGCTTCCTCTCAGATTCACAGCAGCTCTGAGGTTTCTGCCTCAAACACGGCAATTCAGCTAAAACACTCCTCAAATGTCACCGGTCTGCCAGCACTCAATTTTTTGTCCGTTTCGTTGAGAATGGAACAGAATTCATGAATATCAAATTGCAAGAGTTTAAAGACTTTGATTCAGTAAAAATAAAATTAATATAGGTTGTTATCCCGCTACTATCTTCCCTATGTATTACCACATACCTAATCCTATTTGCTTAGTGACTCTTTGCCTGCCGTTTAGGGCTTTTAATTACTCCGCTGGAAATTAGCTGTGTTCATTGACGTTGACAAATGAATCAATATGGCGAACCATCCTTTAACAGGCCCAGACAAGTCTTTACAGTTAATTGTCGACCGGATCGATCCAGAGTAATCTAACCTTTTCCCCAAAATAAGCCGTGGACGACTGCAGCCCCGTTAAATGGAGCTCAGCGACGGCGCCGAACATTCGGTGTGAAGGAAATGAATGGAAGTAGGCCACAGAACGCGCCGCGGCATCATAGCAGCCGTTTGAATTTCAAGACGCCGCAGTAAATCAAGTTAAGCAGGAGACAAAAACAAAAACATTGACTACAGCTTTTCAAAAAAAGCCTCTGCAATGTGTGCAGTTGATCCCGGGACTTTACTTTAGTCGAGCTGTTGTACACTGACTCCTCGCAGTGTTGAGAGCTGCGAAGAAGTTGAAGCGCTTTTACTTCTGATTTAAAAAAAATGACGAGACATTCGGCGTGCTTCTTTTCGAGAGACTGCACAAACGACCTCTTTCCAAAAAGCCGTAGCATGTTTGACTCTCCTTTGAAATGGATATGGCTACTTCTATCTGTCGAGTTCTGACTGGCATTATGTTCTATTTTCAGATCAATTCCCCCCTTTTGTACGGCTGACTGTGATTCATTTAAAAAAAACAGACATTGATCTTGATTCTTCTCTCTGCGAGAAGAGCAGGAGCTTAGAAGCGTTGTGCTCAGGTTCTTTTTTGGCCATTTCCTTCCTATTCTGTCCCTGCTGGGATTGATTGATGTAGGGGAGTGTTACAGTATGGAGCAGTATCAATATCCTAACAAGTCTCTGTGAATGCTCCTCTGTCCTGATGATCCAATTCACCGATCGCACAGGCTAGCATCACACTCAGCGGGATGTTTGTTTGACACGATGAAGCAGCGGTCTGAAGTNTTCTTGCAGTGGTCTAGAGGCTGAATGAGACAATCCCCACACCTGAGATAAAAAGTGACAAAATACCGAGCACGTAACCCCAGTTTAATTTTCTCCTTCCAGATGGACTGGCTCACACCTGAGATGTGAAGTGTGTTATGTGAGCCAAGGTGTTTTCCCACCTCGCTGGTGGTGGGGAGCGATGCTGCACTCCGTTGCCATGACAGCAGAAGTCCTCTTTGTTCTTGGGTTCCTGATGAGCGGCGCTCAGTGTAATCCTATAGCGACCTTGCCAGTGAGCCGAGAACGTTTGGAAAGGGTGTTGACCCAAGCGAGGGAGGACAAACACCAGGACAAGCAGAACCCCGAGGAGCCGCTGGGATACGGCGCTCAGCAGCAGCGGCCCGAGGAAATCAATGCTTCGGGCCCCAACAGGACTGCCATGAGCCGTGCCAGGCCAAACTTCAGCTCTCAGACGCGGGGATCTAAAGGCGGGAAGTCCCAGGAGCTGTGGAGTGAACAGGACAGCCTGAACCAAATAGACGAGGGCCCCACCAGCGATGTCACCCTCTCCCTGGACGCAATCGATGAGTACGCCTACCCTGATTATAGGGGGAAAGGTTGCATGGATGAGAGCGGTTTTGTGTTCGCCATTGGCGAGCAGTTCACGCCGGGCCCTTCAACGTGCCCTTGCCTCTGCACAGACGAGGGCCCTCTGTGCGCCAAGCCAGAATGTCCCAAGGTTCACCCTCGCTGCATTAAGGTGGACACTAGTCAATGCTGCCCGCAGTGCAAGGAGAAAAAGAACTACTGCGAATTCCGGGGCAAGATCTATGCCTCGCTGGAGGAGTTTAAGGTGAGCCCATTAACCACATTCACTCATACTTGACGTGCTCAAACTTGACCGAAGTGCTGACGGAACACTCCTCGCCATCAGTGTAGTTTATCACAGGCGCTACACGGAAACTAGTTACCTGCCTTGCAGCATGCAAGCAAGCGAGCAAGCAGGCAGATTTATAATGGCAAAGGTCAGCACTTGTCTTTTTTCTCACACAACGCCTGAATATTACCGAAGGCTTGAGTTTAGCAACGCAGCTTCAGCAGAGTGTTTCCATATTCAGTTTGATGATGATGATGAACATAGAGCTACAGTTACTATAATATTACAAATCGGCAGAGCACACTGATGCATTTTGAAAATAAGCTTTAGTGTTTTATCCACAAATACTTGACTCAGGATTGCACCGTTATATCTCTTATGAGGCGACACATTTACCGACACTTTATGCTCCTCTTTATGTTGCCGAGTGCCTCACCAGGTGGTTAAGGCTAATATGGGATTTCTTCCTGTAAGTCACGAGGTTGCTGACAGGTCCTTGCCAAATCTCTGCTGAGGGAAATCTACAGAATGCCCTTCTTCCACAAGCCGTACATCAGCCTTTGTTCAGCGTGGAGGGGCGGGCGCTTTGAAACTAAGCAACAGGCAGGATTTTATGCTTGATTGCTACATTCTGGAGCATTGTGCTAAGTGCAGCCGCACTCCATTTTTCACCGTGGAGTGCCATGCGGAGGCGCAAGCCTCTGCAATCTACAGCAACACTGGTAGAATTAACCTTTGCTCCATTGTTGAGGATAAAGATATATGAATTTATACAAGCAGCTGCAAAACGAAACGTTTCACTGGGACTTTACTTTAGGTGCTGGCCGTTATTCAGACTGCGCACTGTCACAGTCTTACTTTTGTTCTATTTCGAGACATTCAGAAATGCTTGGATAACCAAGTCATTTCTTACTCTGTTCACGCACCAAGAAAATTGGAAACATCTTTCTTTTGTTTCCCGTTGCTATTGATTTCTCCATATCCACTGATTGGATAGTGAAGTTCAATTCTCGGCTCGGCCCTCTCTAAAACGAGGCATTCATTGGCAATGAAGTCGAGAAACATGGCAGCTCCCTATAGGTATAGCTTTGTGGCGAAGAATGCACACACTCTTCAACATGCCAGGCAGGCAGGAGTGTTTTTGTGCGTTTGTGCAGTTGTGTGTGTTTGAGAGACAGAGATAGCCGCAGAAAGACAGAGCAGTGGCAAAACAGACACTGAGACAGACACTGAGACAAAGAGCCAGAGACGAAGATAGCGAGAAATTAATTAAGAGGGGAGGACGCTTTGTTGCCTGTGTACGTGTATCTGGGAGGGAACTGTTTGTAATTGCTGTTCCTTCTTTGCCATCCAGGTGTCTCCGTGTGAGAAGTGCCGGTGTGAGCCAAGTGGCGAGGTGCTGTGTTCTGTGGCAGCCTGCCCGCAGACAGAGTGTGTGGACCCAGAGTATGAGCCGGATCAGTGCTGCCCCATCTGCAAGAGCGGTGAGTGGAGACAGTCTTGCTCAACAAGGCTGTGATGGACACTTCATACAGTTTCAATCAGCCCCTTAGTGCTATCTGCTGGGTTAACGCCACTTGAACAGACTAGTGTCAAATGTTTTTGCTTAAGCGCACCTCAACAGGAGTTATGAGGGCAAGGTAGCGCAACATTCATTTTGCTGATGCAAAGGACACAGCGTGCTGCACTGCAGTGTGTGCAGTGTCTTGCCAGATCTGTTTAAATGAAGTCACTCCAAAAAATATGGTTAATGAGGAATGAGCCGCGGCCTGTTAAGTGTAAATCATTCCCTCATCTGTCTTAATTTCGCATAATAACTTAATATGTTGGAGATTTTAGCATATGCTCTAAATCTGTCTCTTTTGTCTGGTGCAGTGATTTGATCAACGTTTGCATTTTGTGCTGCTGGGGGGTTTCTGAGTTTATGATCCCATTGGTTTGAGAGGTCTGGACCGTCTGAGACGAGAAAATTCCACGGCTCAGAGTCGATTATNGGATGATTCCAGACAGCATGTCCTAGATTATGTCCCCTTGTTTTCTTGGTGTGACTCTAATGCAACATGGCAATGTCAGCAACGTTGCTTCCTTCAGCAAAAAGAATGATGACTTGCGATATGTATCTCTGACTTGGTATCTTAAAGTGGCACAGGCTGTTTGCTGTATACACGAGCAAACAATCTGCATGAAGAAAAAAACAAAAATGCTCCACGTAAAAATGCTTCGTCTGTATGAGCCACTTATGGGATGACAGCACTGCTAATGTCGTTGTTTGAGTAAAACTGCAGAGAGGACATTTTGAGTTTGATGCTGTTTGTTGAAACTTTTACACATTAAATGATGAGAACAGGAGCATCAGGGGATCGCAAACTGTCTTGCAGAGAGCTATTTTCTAAATATACACAGATCAGCCACAACATTATGACCACTGACAGGAGAAGTGAATAACATTGACCATCTTGTGACAGTTTTCTGCTGGAAAACTTTTGGACCTGACATTCATTAATGTGGATGTTACTTAGACATGTAGCACTCACCTAGACCAGACCAGACACCCTCACCCCATAGCAATGACACTCCTTGATGGCAGCAGCCATCCCCAGCAGGATGCAGCCTGACACAG